>JABUOV010000680.1:0-16914 GCA_025617405.1 Perca schrenkii
AAAACGTGTCCCCCAGAACAGTGTAGTTGAATAGCCCTGCTATAAGCTTTGTACAGTCACGTTTACCCTCTGGTCAGTGAACAGCTCTGTTGCATATCCAGTACAAAGAGGAGAGGCAAGAAGAGGAAGGGGGTGAAAAATATTAACAATTGGGCCACCAAAAATGTACTTTTTTTCAAACGTCTTGGAATTTGGCAATAGAAATTTGTTGCTTTTTCAAAAAAAGGAAACCTGTCTTTTGTATATATACAAAAAAACAGCAATAATAAATATTTACTATTGCTGTTTACTTATTATTTCTTACTAAGTGTTTCTCATCCGATTACTCGATTAATCGATGGAATAATCGGTAGATTACTTGATTACTAAAATAATCGATAGCTGCAGCTATTACAAACAATTAATAGCATCTGTTAAAGAGAATATATAAAAACAGATAAAGGAGAATAACATTGGTGTGAATTTAAAAAAACCTGGGGACAGTCCCACCTCAAGACCATCTCTTCACCTCTGAGTCCCTCACCATCTTCCAGTCCCACCTCAAGACCATCTCTTCACCTCTGAGTCCCTCACCATCTTCCAGTCCCACCTCAAGACCATCTCTTCACCTCTGAGTCCCTCACCATCTTCCAGTCCCACCTCAAGACCATCTCTTCACCTCTGAGTCCCTCACCATCTTCCAGTCCCTCCTCAAGACCATCTCTTCACCTCTGAGTCCCTCACCATCTTCCAGTCCCACCTCAAGACCATCTCTTCACCTCTGAGTCCCTCACCATCTTCCAGTCCCACCTCAAGACCATCTCTTCACCTCTGAGTCCCTCACCATCTTCCAGTCCCACCTCAAGACCATCTCTTCACCTCTGAGTCCCTCACCATCTTCCAGTCCCACCTCAAGACCATCTCTTCACCTCTGAGTCCCTCACCATCTTCCAGTCCCGCCTCAAGACCATCTCTTCACCTCTGAGTCCCTCACCATCTTCCAGTCCCACCTCAAGACCATCTCTTCACCTCTGAGTCCCTCACCATCTTCCAGTCCCACCTCAAGACCATCTCTTCACCTCTGAGTCTCTCACCATCTTCCAGTCCCGCCTCAAGACCATCTCTTCACCTCTGCCTATCCGCCACACGCCGCCTCCCCTTTTCATCTGTGCCTGAAGTTTGTTTTGTTTAGTTTTGGTCTGTTGTGCATTGTTTATATTGTCTATACCCTGTAAAATGAGTTTTTTTTGAGTTCGTGAAAAGCGCTATATAAATTCATTTTTTATTATTATTATTATTATTAGAAAAGTCTATAGACTTCATTTAAAAGAAGCGAGACCTGCAGTTATATTCTGAACGCTGCTTCTCTGTTTAGTTGTGAGTTTGAGGACAGAAAGCAGAATCAGACCCAGACCAGCTGAGATTTCTGGATGGGTCATAATCAGTGTTTGGTGTAACGCGTTACAAAGTAATGCATTACAGTAACGTCACTACTTTTTTCAGGAAAAGTAGAGTTAATGCGCTACGTAATGAAACCTAGTTCCTTTTTCAATTCGGCGCAACGTTACTTTTCCCAGGGACAGATTTAACATCGACACACTGCCTCCTCAGCTGCTCGCTCACCAGCTCCACACAGTACCTGACAGAGGCTGGTAGTAGCAGAGCGCTCTGAGCAGAGAGCTACGTGACACATGCAGGTATGTGTGTGTGTGTGTGTGTGTGTGTGTGTGTGTGTGTGTGTGTGTGTGTGTGTGTGTGTGTGTGTGTGTGTGTGTAGTATGACTATCAGCAGTAATGTGTCTGATCAGTGTCTCTGTTCAGCAGACTGTTGTTTAGTTCTCTGTTGACATCTTTACTTTCATATCTGTTCAGTTCCTTCAGCAGCCAATCAGAAACAGAGCTGCTGATGAGTCATCAGTTACCAGGAGCAGCAGTCTGATGATGAACAGCAGAGAGACAGAAGGATCTCATGTTCATGTATACCTGTTCAGGTGTCTCACAGAGACTCAGGGTTCAGGTTTAATAAATCAATAAATAAAATAATATTATATATATATATATATATATATATATATATACGATTAAAATATTTAATCTCGGTTAATCGCATTAATGTCATAGTTAACCTGCAATAAATTTCAATTAATCGCACATTTTTATCTATTCTAAATGTCCCTTGATTTCTTTTTGTCCCATTATTTATTTATAGACACAAACCTGCAATAATATAGAGAAGCACTTTAGTGGGGAACTAGTTAGGCCTACTGTAATTCACACAGAGTTCTCTCATTCACTCTCTCACTCACTCACTCACTCACTCACTCACTCCAATCTTTCACACATGCATAGCCTACCAGCACGCACATAAGCACACACCCAATCACTAAAGTTACTGATCCGACACAGACCTACTTTGATTATTAAACAAACAGATATACACACGACACGGATACACAATGAATGACTTGCAGCCTCCAGCTTCTTCATCGCCATCCACTACCAACGTACCGTTAGCCTGCTACTCTCTGGTCGGCTCCGAGCCCAAACCAGTGTGTGTGGCGTGTGCCTGTTGTTGTGTTTCCAGTCTAGATAAATCTGGTGTGGTGTTGTAGTTTTTCTAACGTTACTAGTTGTTGCAACAGCATGTGAAAAAACTACAAAGTTTGCTAGGCGAAAAAGAACGTTAATCTCACGATAACAACATTGACGCCGTTAAAATGGGTTTGCGTTAACGCCGTTAATAATGCGTTTAACTGACGGCACATATATATATATATATATATATATATTAGAGGGCAAGGATCTTATATATATATATATATATATATATATTGGGGCAAGGATCTTGTATATATATATATATATATATATATATATATATATATATATATATATATATATATATTAGGGCAAGGATCTTATATATATATATATATATATATATATATATATATATATATATATATATATATATATATATATATTAGATAGGATCTTATATATATATATATATATATATATATATATATATATATTAGGGACAAGGATCTATATATATATATATATATATATATATATATATATATATATATTAGGGCAAGGATCTTATATATATATATATATATATATATATATATATATATATATATATATATATATATTGAAAGGATCTTATATATATATATATATATATATATATATATATATATATATATATTATGGGCAAGGATCTATATATATATATATATATATATATATATATATATATATATATATATATATATATATATATATATATATAAAGATCCCCTAATATATATATATATATATATATATATATATATATATTAGGGCAAGGATCTTATATATATATATATATATATATATATATATATATATATATATATATATATATATATATATAAATTAGGGCAAGGATCTTATATATATATATATATATATATATATATATATATATATATATATATATATATATAGATATATATATATATATATATATATATATATATATATAGAGCAAGGATCTTATATATATATACATATATATATATATATATATATATATATATATATATATATATATATATATATATATATACAGGATCTTTGCACACATATATATATATATATATATATATATATATTAGGGCAAGGATCTTATATATATATATATATATATATATATATATAAGATCCTTGCAGGGAGGAGGTCGGGGGGGGCGATATTTGGCTCCTAAAACACTGAGGAGCAGAGTTCATGTCCCACGAGTGTTTTAATTGAAACTAAGATCTTTTTTTTCTAATCTTAACTAGTTGTTTTGTTTTTAATCTTAACTGTCAACACCTGGCTCACTGTTGGTTGGCTAAACTCAACCATAACCTCACGGTGCTCTGTAGCTGGTCAGTTACCTTTCCTCTAGTCTCTCATGTCCAGACCTTCCTCTACAGAGCTGTGGAGGAAGGTCTGTCCTTCTAGTCCACACAGCATTCCTGGATGGGAGGACAACGTGCTCTGTTTTATTGGCAGTTCTTTAAACCAATCAGAATCATCGTGGGCGGGGCTAAGCTCCGGACGGAGCCACGGTGCCTCTGCTAAATAGTCTCTGGAAGGAACTGGTTCTGGTGGAACAACAGAAACCTCTGATTGGTCAGATAGTCTAGCTAGCTGTTAGACAGACAGACAGACAGACAGACAGATAGTCTAGCTAGCTGTTAGACAGACAGACAGACAGACAGACAGATAGTCTAGCTAGCTGTTAGACAGACAGACAGACAGACAGACAGATAGTCTAGCTAGCTGTTAGACAGACAGACAGACAGACAGACAGATAGTCTAGCTAGCTGTTAGACAGACAGACAGACAGACAGACAGATAGTCTAGCTAGCTGTTAGACAGACAGACAGACAGACAGACAGACAGACAGACAGACAGATAGTCTAGCTAGCTGTTAGACAGACAGACAGACAGACAGACAGACAGACAGACAGACAGACAGACAGACAGACAGACAGACAGACAGACAGACAGATAGTCTAGCTAGCTGTTAGACAGACAGACAGACAGACAGACAGACAGACAGACAGATAGTCTAGCTAGCTGTTAGACAGACAGACAGACAGACAGACAGACAGACAGACAGACAGAGAGTCTAGCTAGTTGTTAGACTGACAGACAGACAGACAGACAGACAGAGAGTCTAGCTAGTTGTTAGACTGACAGACAAATATGTTTTACGCTGAATACAGCTGATGTAAACATACACGCCACGTGGTGTGTAATCGCAAGAAGGTCACACGCGTGTAAAAAGGAAAACGGTTGGGTTTAGGGAAAGATCATTGGGAAAGGCTTTAGTAACACTACAAAAACGTCAAAAACACGACGGTGACCAACGTCACATGCCTAGTAACACAATAAACTGTTGTGTTTAGGAAAAGAAGATTGGAGAAGTCTTTATATAAAAAAATTAAAAATAAAAAGCTATCCCAGCTCTCCTGGGTGAAAGTCCTGTGTTTTACCATCCTCCCTCCCAACCAACCTCCGTTGTTTCATAATACTCGCTACGGTGATTAATTCATTCGTAGTGTAGGTCAATGGAGGCCAAACAGCGTTGAGAAACACACTAAAAAACAATTATGTGTCTTCATAACGAGCAGAAATGGCATACGAATTTGCGTGTCATACATACGCCACTTTGTGAGATCAGTCTGCCTGCAGAGAGCAGTTAACCAGAGTCCTCACACATCAGCCGGAGGTTAGAACCCCAACACAGAGACAGAGGAAGGGGACGAACATCCGGCTGTAAATACATACACCCAGGAAGATGATGATAGTAGATATACACGGGTATCCCGTGACGTCACACATTAAAGACGGCGCCATCTTTAGGACCACCCAGGGACCGGAAGTAAACAGGTAAAATATGCGTTCTATCTGCTGTGCCGTGGGCTGTGATAACAGCAAGTCAAAAAAATCGGGATATACGTTTTATAATATTCCTAAAAATACTGAAAGGAGACATAAATGGTTAGCTGTCATTAAAATGGATCAGTGGACTCCAACAGAACACTTCAGACTGTGCAATGAACACTTTATTTCGGGTAAGCTCCTTAACTGACGTTAGCTAGCTATGTAACTACATGGAAACGGACCAAATTATGTTTATGCCCTGTACAGTAAAATAGTGTTTTAGACTGCTAGCTGTAGTCTCGCGCTGAAGTCCCGTGTGAATTCAGCTGTAGCGTGAAAAAGGTAAATAACACACTGCAGGTTGGAGGAGCGTAGTGTGTGAAAAGTGACGATCGGAGGTGTTCACAAGGGATACAGAAGATATTGAACACATGGAAGAGGCTTTTTGAGTTTTTAGTTATGGTCATAACCACTACAGTGCTCAATTACCTATTTGTGAGGGTGAAATAAAATACAATTTTTTCGCCGCGAAGGCTTGAACGGTCTTCTGGAAGACCTCCACCAGACCAGCGGGCGCTTGTTGGATTGTTATCGGGCTCAGCAGGCGAGGGAGGCGGCTATAGGAAGTAGAAGGCTGCCGGTCCGGGCTGCTAGCCTGGCTAAGGAAACTACCACACAATTCACCACTGCAGAGACTCATATTCACCAACGACAGCACACAAAATGGATATATATGCTACAAATACACATGGAACTGCTGCGTGATGATTATTACCGGAGCCTGGCTGAACACTCTCACTCATCCCAGACGGCAGCTAGCAGCTAAGAGGGTAGGTGAATTTAAACAATGGCTAAGTTGCTAAATGCATCTTGTTGTCATGTAAGGGCCCTGTTCATGTTGCACAGACATTTTAATTGCATTTTGTGTCTGTTAAGAGGCACAAAGGCACTCTTTATCTTATGCCCCCATAACTGTCGTTAGCTGAGTGGGAGCTCTCGGCATTAGCTGCAGCAGCTCCGTGTTGCTAGCACCGATTCGGCTCGTTTTTTTTGCTATCGGCAGTACTCATATACATATAGCAATCAAGATTAACGTAAAAATTGCCCGGAGTTCTCCTTTAAGGGACTCCCCGGTGTAAGGAGAAGGATTGTGGACGAGGTAGATGTAAATGTCACCAAAAGACATGTTTGGCAAGCTAACAACAGATTTCAGTGGGGTCAGTAGTTGATTCGGAAGTAAATACGGATCAAAACCCAAAATATCAATTTTATTGTAATAGCGTTGCTTTTCTTTATCAGAGAGATGAGCGATTTTCGTCTGAGTAACGTTAGCAGAACCCGTTTCTTTGGCGTTAACGTTTGCCATTTTCCCTGGCATCATAGACAGTAAAATTAAGCCTGGAATCGACGGTTGGTGGCGCCCAGTCCTAAAGATGGCGGCCACAACAAAAAGGTGACGTCATTGATACCCATGTATAGACTACCTTTTCTCAGATAAACTTAACTGTCATGTGACCGGCCAACCGGCCCCTAATTTCGTACGATATCATATCAAACCGTTCATGAGAATGTGTTGCTGTAGAAAACTTTATAAACTTTAGTTTGAAATGTTGTGGGTAACCAGAAGACTATTATTATTGAACTTACTGTATGATAAATATGATGGAAACAGGTTCCAGGTCTGAGTTTAGACTTTATTAACCCAGAAGAGATCAGAGCAGCAAACAGGCTGGTCACAGAGAGTCAGCAGTCATGTGACCAGACTCAGCATCATGTGACCAGACTCAGCATCATGTGACCAGACTCAGCATCATGTGACCAGACTCAGCAGCGTCTCTGTTCAGCAGTTTGTTGTTTAGTTCCTGAGGTCTCTGTTGTCCTGTAGTCACCTGAACGCAGCGTCTCTGTTCATCAGTTTGTTGTTTAGTTCCTGAGGTCTCTGTTGTCCTGTAGTCACCTGAACGCAGCGTCTCTGGAGAGTCCCGACTCTTTACTTTCACTCCCAGTTCAGTTCCTTCAGCAGCCAATCAGAAACAGAGCTGCTGATGAGTCATCAGTTACCAGGAGCAGCAGTGTGATGTTGAACAGCAGAGAGACAGAAGGGTCTCTGGCGCCCCTACAGGTTCATCACGGTACTTTACCTTTAGTTAAACCCAAGGGGGTAAGCAAGCATCCACAAACCGTACCTCCTATGGCGCCATTTACTGTTAGCATCCCATTGACTCCCATTCATTCTGATGCTAACTAGCCATCACCTCCCGTTAGCATCCCATTGACTCCCATTCATTCTGATGCTACCTAGCCATCACCTCCCGTTAGCATCCCATTGACTCCCATTCATTCTGATGCTACCTAGCCATCACCTCCCGTTAGCATCCCATTGACTCCCATTCATTCTGATGTCACTTTGACAGAGAATAACTTTACATCTGAAGCGTTTAAAGACTCTATTTGTCCGTTGTTTATTTCTAAAGAAACACGACAATGTATAAAAGGCTCCATTACCTTGTAGCTCACGTTATGGCTCCGTAGCAGACGCTTTTATAAAAATAGGCTAACGATTGGGTCATAACCACGAGACTTACTGTCACACAGTAGAGGAATTACCGTATAGTACAGGAGAAGCTCACAGGCAGTTTGGACTTCCATTAGCTGTTTAGGTTTAATTACTAATGTTAACTAGCATGTTAGTGATCAGTAATTACTAATGTTAACTAGCATGTTAGTGATCAGTAATTACTAATGTTAACTAGCATGTTAGTGATCAGTAATTACTAATGTTAACTAGCATGTTAGTGATCAGTAATTACTAATGTTAACTAGCATGTTAGTGATCAGTAATTACTAATGTTAACTAGCATGTTAGTGATCAGTAATTACTAATGTTAACTAGCATGTTAGTGATCAGTAATTACTAATGTTAACTAGCATGTTAGTGATCAGTAATTACTAATGTTAACTAGCATGTTAGTGATCAATAATTACTAATGTTAACTAGCATGTTAGTGATCAGTAATTACTAATGTTAACTAGCATGTTAGTGATCAGTAATTACTAATGTTAACTAGCATGTTAGTGATCAGTAATTACTAATGTTAACTAGCATGTTAGTGATCAGTAATTACTAATGTTAACTAGCATGTTAGTGATCAGTAATTACTAATGTTAACTAGCATGTTAGTGATCAGTAATTACTAATGTTAACTAGCATGTTAGTGATCAGTAATTACTAATGTTAACTAGCATGTTAGTGATCAGTAATTACTAATGTTAACTAGCATGTTAGTGATCAGTAATTACTAATGTTAACTAGCATGTTAGTGATCAGTAATTACTAATGTTAACTAGCATGTTAGTGATCAGTAATTACTAATGTTAACTAGCATGTTAGTGATCAGTAATTACTAATGTTAACTAGCATGTTAGTGATCAGTAATTACTAATGTTAACTAGCATGTTAGTGATCAGTAATTACTAATGTTAACTAGCATGTTAGTGATCAGTAATTACTAATGTTAACTAGCATGTTAGTGATCAGTAATTACTAATGTTAACTAGCATGTTAGTGATCAGTAATTACTAATGTTAACTAGCATGTTAGTGATCAGTAATTACTAATGTTAACTAGCATGTTAGTGATCAGTAATTACTAATGTTAACTAGCATGTTAGTGATCAGTAATTACTAATGTTAACTAGCATGTTAGTGATCAGTAATTACTAATGTTAACTAGCATGTTAGTGATCAGTAATTAGCCTGTGTCTATGTTATCTCCTTACATATACCTACACTCTCCGTCTCTGTAAGATTGGGAATGATTGAGATTTCTCTCGGCACAGCTACCAGAAGACTTCACACTTTCAGACACGTTGCTCACGTCACATCTACGTCTTCAAGCTCAGTTGGAGGCTGCTCAGTAACGCTCAGCCAGCACCGGGAAAGAGACTTCTGATATCCTTCACTGGTCTCAGACCAGAGACACGAGGTCTGCTGGTCCAGTTTATATATACTGTCTCTGGTTAAACCTGCTCAGGTGTCTCAGGGACTCAGACTCCTCCCCCTTTAATAAATAAACTAATACATGATTATTAAAAACCTGGGATGCTCTGGTTGAGATTCAGAATCTGTTTACAAGCGAGTCTTAGCCGAGACAGCAGCATAAAGAGTTTGATATAAAAGAACAAACACATCCCACGCTGAAAGCTCAGTGTTCAGTACCAGGATGTTTACATTCAGGGGTCAGATAGTCTGCCATGCTGATAACATACACTACCGGTCCAAAGTTTGGGGTCACTTAGCTATTGTCCATTACACTCCATTACAGACAGAATACCAGCTGAGATCAGTTGTGTTGTTGTTTTTTTAACCAGGGAAGCAGTTTTCAGATTACATTATGTACATAATTACAACACTGTTCTCCCATGTTTTCTCAGTTAGCCTTTTAAAATGATATCAGATGAGTAAACAGAATGGGCCTTTGGAGCATTGGATGAATGGTTGCTGATGATGGGCGATGTAGATATTACATTAAAGATCAGCCACGTCTTTCTACAACACTCGAGAACCCTTTTGTAATTACATAATGCAATCTGAAAACTGCTGCCCTGGTTAAAAAACCAACGCAACTGATCTCAGCAGGTATTATGTCGGTAATTGAGAGGAATGTAAATTCATAAGTGACCCCAAACTTTTGACTGGTAGTGTAATAATAGTTTAAGGTGTCTGTAGCTCTCACCGAGAGGAGGAAGCACCAAACCCAGTCCTGGTCCAGGACCATAGTCTGTCTGTGTGTCTGATAGAGGAGTCAGTAGAGAACATATATCAGGAGGTAGTTTATGTAATATGACCTTATAAATAATAATATTTTAGTGTTTTATTCGACGGTTGTATAAAGAGGTCAAACTGTGACTCTATAAATGTAGATGATACATTAAACTATAATACACTTCATTTATTTATGCTGTTAACTGTTTTTGATAAGTCATGTGACCAGACTCAGCATCATGTGACCAGACTCAGCATCATGTGACCAGACCCAGCATCATGTGACCAGACTCTGCATCATGTGACCAGACCCAGCATCATGTGACCAGACTCTGCATCATGTGACCAGACTCTGCATCATGTGACCAGACTCTGCATCATGTGACCAGACTCAGCAGCGTCTCTGTTCAGCAGTTTGTTGTTTAGTTCCTGAGGTCTCTGTTGTCCTGTAGTCACCTGAACGCAGAGCAGTTTGTTGTTTAGTTGCTGAGGTCTCTGTTGTCCTGTAGTCACCTGAACGCAGCGTCTCTGGAAAGTCCCGACTCTTTACTTTCACTCCCAGTTCAGTTCCTTCAGCAGCCAATCAGAAACAGAGCTGCTGATGAGTCATCAGTTACCAGGAGCAGCAGTGTGATGTTGAACAGCAGAGAGACAGAAGGGTCTCTGGCGCCCCTACAGGTTCATCACGGTACCTGACCTTTAGATAGACCTGCTCAGGTGTCTCAGGGACTCAGACTCCTCCCCCTTTAATACATAAACTAATAAATGATTATTAATAAACCACCTGGGGGATAGTCTGGTTGAGACTCAGACTCCTCCCCCTTTAATACATAAACTAATAAATGATTATTAATAACCACCGGGGGGATAGTCTGGTTGAGATTCAGACTCCTCCCCCTTTAATACATAAACTAATAAATGATTATTAATAAACCACCGGGGGGGATAGTCTGGTTGAGACTCAGACTCCTCCCCCTTTAATACATAAACTAATAAATGATTATTAATAAACCACCTGGGGGGATAGTCTGGTTGAGATTCAGACTCCTCCCCCTTTAATACATAAACTAATAAATGATTATTAATAAACCACCTGGGGGATAGTCTGGTTGAGACTCAGACTCCTCCCCCCCTTTAATACATAAACTAATAAATGATTATTAATAACCACCTGGGGGGGATAGTCTGGTTGAGACTCAGTCTCCTCCCCTTTAATACATAAACTAATAAATGATTATTAATAACCACCGGGGGGATAGTCTGGTTGAGATTCAGACTCCTCCCCCTTTAATACATAAACTAATAAATGATTATTAATAACCACCGGGGGGATAGTCTGGTTGAGACTCAGACTCCTCCCCCTTTAATACATAAACTAATAAATGATTATTAATAAACCACCGGGGGGATAGTCTGGTTGAGATTCAGACTCCTCCCCCTTTAATACATAAACTAATAAATGATTATTAATAACCACCGGGGGGATAGTCTGGTTGAGATTCAGACTCCTCCCCCTTTAATACATAAACTAATAAATGATTATTAATAACCACCGGGGGGGATAGTCTGGTTGAGATTCAGACTCCTCCCCCTTTAATACATAAACTAATAAATGATTATTAATAACCACCGGGGGGATAGTCTGGTTGAGATTCAGACTCCTCCCCCTTTAATACATAAACTAATAAATGATTATTAATAAACCACCTGGGGGGATAGTCTGGTTGAGATTCAGACTCCTCCCCCTTTAATTCAAACTGTGACTCTATAAATGTAGATGATACATTAAACTATAATACATTATAAATAATACAATAATAATACAATAAGCTCACAGTGATCTTTACACTTCATTAACACAAGAAGAGACAACAGCAGCAGTCTTAGGGTTAGACAGGTTTGTGTGTGTGTGTCTGTGTGTGTGTGTGTGTGTGAGTGTCTGTGTGTGTCTGTGTGTGTGTGTGTGTGTGTGTGTGTGTGTGTGTGTGTGTGTGTGTGTGTGTGTGTGTGTGTGTGTGTGTGTGTGTGTGTGTGTGTGTGTGTGTGTGTGTGTGTGTGTGTGTGTGTGTGTGCTGTGTGTGTGTGTGTGTGTGAGTGTCTGTGTGTGTCTGTGTGTGTGTGTGTGTGTGTGTGTGTGTGTCTGTGTGTCTGTGTGTGTGTGTGTGTGTGTGTGTGTGTGTGTGTGTGTGTGTGTGTGTGTGTCTGTGTGTCTGTGTGTGTGTGTGTGTGTGTGTGTGTGTGTGTGTGTGTGTGTAGTATGACTATCAGCAGTAATGTCTGATCAGTGTCTCTGTTCAGCAGACTGTTGTTTAGTTCTCTGTTGACATCTTTACTTTCATATCAGTTCAGTTCCTTCAGCAGCCAATCAGAAACAGAGCTGCTGATGAGTCATCAGTTACCAGGAGCAGCAGTCTGTTGATGAACAGCAGAGAGACAGAAGGATCTTATATTTATTTATACCTGCTCAGGTGTCTCAGAGAGACTCAGGGTTCAGGTTTATTAAATCAATAATAAAATAATATAATAACTGTAGCTGATCAGGATGTTCTCACGTTTACAAATGTTGCAAAAGTTGATGTAAATAAACATTTAATTTAAATATTCTCCAACAGTTCATGTGTTTAAAGTTGTTAAACATGAACATCTTTTTTAGGACGGTTTGACGCCATTAGTAATAATAAATAATAATTAATTAGGATAATGTGTTCATCCAAAGGTTAGCTGCAGACGTTCCAACATGACCTAATGACATACACGCCACTTTCTCTAAAGCCAAGTGGCGAGTTATCTGGACGCCTTCTGAGCTCTCCACGTGTCTGTCTTCGACACCATCACATCTGCATGTATGTCTTCCTATACACGCTAAAAGTCCTGATTATTTACATGGAGTCTGGTGGAGATATGCTGGCTCTATACACGCTAAAAGTCCTGATTATTTACATGGAATCTGGAGATATGCTGGCTCTATACATGCTAAAAGTCCTGATTATTAACATGGAGTCTGGTGGAGATATGCTGGCTCTATACACGCTAAAAGTCCTGATTATTTACATGGAGTCTGGTGGAGATATGCTGGCTCTATACACGCTAAAAGTCCTGATTATTTACATGGAGTCTGGTAGAGATATGCTGGCTCTATACACACTAAAAGTCCTGATTATTTACATGGAGTCTGGTGGAGATATGCTGGCTCTATACACGCTAAAAGTCCTGATTATTTACATGGAGTCTGGTGGAGATATGCTGGCTCTATACACGCTAAAAAGTCCTGATTATTTACATGGAGTCTGGTGGAGATATGCTGGCTCTATACACGCTGAAAAGTCCTGATTATTTACATGGAGTCTGGTGGAGATATGCTGGCTCTATACACGCTAAAAGTCCTGATTATTTACATGGAGTCTGGTGGAGATATGCTGGCTCTATACACGCTAAAAGTCCTGATTATTTACATGGAGTCTGGTGGAGATATGCTGGCTCTATACACGCTGAAAAGTCCTGATTATTTACATGGAGTCTGGTGGAGATATGCTGGCTCTATACACGCTAAAAGTCCTGATTATTTACATGGAGTCTGGTGGAGATATGCTGGCTCTATACACGCTAAAAGTCCTGATTATTTACATGGAGTCTGGTGGAGATATGCTGGCTCTATACACGCTAAAAGTCCTGATTATTTACATGGAGTCTGGTGGAGATATGCTGGCTCTATACACGCTAAAAGTCCTGATTATTTACATGGAGTCTGGTGGAGATATGCTGGCTCTATACACGCTAAAAGTCCTGATTATTTACATGGAGTCTGGTGGAGATATGCTGGCTCTATACACGCTAAAAGTCCTGATTATTTACATGGAGTCTGGTGGAGATATGCTGGCTCTATACACGCTAAAAGTCCTGATTATTTACATGGAGTCTGGTGGAGATATGCTGGCTCTATACACGCTAAAAGTCCTGATTATTTACATGGAGTCTGGTGGAGATATGCTGGCTCTATACACGCTAAAAGTCCTGATTATTAACATGGAGTCTGGTGGAGATATGCTGGCTCTATACACGCTAAAAGTCCTGATTATTTACATGGAGTCTGGTGGAGATATGCTGGCTCTATACACGCTAAAAGTCCTGATTATTTAACATGGAGTCTGGTGGAGATATGCTGGCTCTATACACGCTAAAAGTCCTGATTATTTACATGGAGTCTGGTGGAGATATGCTGGCTCTATACACGCTAAAAGTCCTGATTATTTACATGGAGTCTGGTGGAGATATGCTGGCACTATACACGCTAAAAGTCCTGATTATTTACATGGAGTCTGGTGGAAATATGCTGGCTCTATACACGCTCAAAAGTCCTGATTATTTACATGGAGTCTGGTGGAGATATGCTGGCACTATACACGCTAAAAGTCCTGATTATTTACATGGAGTCTGGTGGAGATATGCTGGCTCTATACACGCTAAAAGTCCTGATTATTTACATGGAGTCTGGTGGAGATATGCTGGCTCTATACACGCTAAAAAGTCCTGATTATTTACATGGAGTCTGGTGGAGATATGCTGGCTCTATACACGCTAAAAAGTCCTGATTATTTACATGGAGTCTGGTGGAGATATGCTGGCTCTATACACGCTAAAAGTCCTGATTATTTACATGGAGTCTGGTGGAGATATGCTGGCTCTATACACGCTAAAAGTCCTGATTATTTACATGGAGTCTGGTGGAGATATGCTGGCTCTATACACGCTAAAAGTCCTGATTATTTACATGGAGTCTGGTGGAGATATGCTGGCTCTATACACGCTAAAAGTCCTGATTATTTACATGGAGTCTGGTGGAGATATGCTGGCTCTATACACGCTAAAAGTCCTGATTATTTACATGGAGTCTGGTGGAGATATGCTGGCTCTATACACGCTAAAAGTCCTGATTATTTACATGGAGTCTGGTGGAGATATGCTGGCTCTATACACGCTAAAAGTCCTGATTATTTACATGGAGTCTGGTGGAGATATGCTGGCTCTATACACGCTAAAAGTCCTGATTATTTACATGGAGTCTGGTGGAGATATGCTGGCTCTATACACGCTAAAAGTCCTGATTATTTACATGGAGTCTGGTGGAGATATGCTGGCTCTATACACGCTAAAAAGTCCTGATTATTTACATGGAGCCTGGTGGAGATATGCTGGCTCTATACACGCTAAAAGTCCTGATTATTTACATGGAGTCTGGTGGAGATATGCTGGCTCTATACACGCTAAAAGTCCTGATTATTTACATGGAGTCTGGTGGAGATATGCTGGCTCTATACACGCTAAAAGTCCTGATTATTTACATGGAGTCTGGTGGAGATATGCTGGCTCTATACACGCTAAAAGTCCTGATTATTTACATGGAGTCTGGTGGAGATATGCTGGCTCTATACACGCTAAAAGTCCTGATTATTTACATGGAGTCTGGTGGAAATATGCTGGCTCTATACATGCTAAAAGTCCTGATTATTAACATGGAGTCTGGTGGAGATATGCTGTCTGAGAAACTAAAGCCAGAAGTGTGGCCTGTCTCTGGTCTCTGGTCTCTGGTCTCTGCCCCCTACCTCCCAGTTCTACCTCTGATCATGTGGAGCTGGTTTCACAGCAGCAGCACTCTGTTTACACTATGGTTATGGTTATATTAATCTATGGTTTTGGTTAAATTAATCTATGGTTAACATGCATGCTGAACCGTAGGGGCGGTTTGTTACACCGTTTTTTTAAATAGAAAACATGACTCTTATTAATGTTTAGTATTCATACCATGATTGTGTTATTGCAATACTACAACAGTAATAGCAGTTATCTTTATGTACCTCTCTAGATGATTAAACTCTCCCTGATCTCTACAGGATGATCCAAACGTTTTATTCTCTCTTCTTCTTGGTGAACAGTGACGTGTGATCTCTGAACATTAAGCTGGTTTACATTTCTTCTTCTAGTCTTTACTGATAACATTAATACATTAATGTATTCATGTTTTATTATTATGATAGAATATGTTCATAACAACAAAGAACCGTGTTTCTCTAAAGATTTCATATTTGACATATTATAATGTATGCTCCTTTATTTCCTCTGAGCAATGCATTCTGAGAAAATAATTTCCAACATAAACAGATTAAACCAGCAAGTGTTTTACAAAAGAAACGGAAATTAAACAGATTAATATATAAATAATATATATAATATTGCAGAAAGAAACATAACACCTGTATCTGTGAGTCAGGGTGTGTTTCTGTGTGTTATAATAAAGCTGATAATAAAGCAGCTGTAGATAGAAACATAACAACATGATCTGTGAGTCTGGGTGTGTTTGGTGAACTGTTTCCTCGTTCTCTGTTCACCACCAAAACCAGTCAGACCACACGATGCCTTCAGGTGTCTCTGTAAAACCAGGAGTTTACCACCTCCTCCTCTGACACTGAGGATCAGCTGTAACACTCAGGTATTATGAAAACACTGAGATTTCCTGCAGCACCTGAACACAGCAGCGTCTGGAAAGTCCCGACTCTTTACTTTCACTTCTACGACAGCAGCCAATCAGAAGCAGAGCTGCTGATGAGTCATCAGTTACCAGGAGCAGCAGAGAGAGAGAGAGAGAGGAGGTTAGTTAGTTATAAAGTTTATTTATATATCACTGATCTCAGACAGACCTCTACCATAAATACATTAATACTAATCCTGTTCCTACAGTCCTGGAGCTG
>JABUOV010000681.1:5000-7500 GCA_025617405.1 Perca schrenkii
CCACTTAATTAGGCAATTTGGAGATATAAGTTACCATTTCTACACTGATGACATCCAGCTGTATGTCTCTTTTAAAAAGGTATTGTGGAGGATTTTCCCAAATTTTAGAAAAGAACCGCCCTCTGTACTTTTTGAAAAAATGCACATGCTCAACCCTCTGCCTGCTCCCGAGAGGGAACGCCTATTAAACGTGTGCACGATGGTGCACTGTTTACAAGTTGCTGTCGGCATGGCTCATACAAGCCTACTTTCCTAAAGAAGATTTGCACTTTTTCACAAATTGAGATGTTTACCGTGTGTGCGCGGTGCGTGACTACATCAACTTTTACTAGCAGTGATTTTAAATGGATTTCTCCAAATAGCCAAACTTTACCTGTGGAGTAGAAACTTCACGACTGAGGCATCAGTGGGAAGCCCAACCTGTGCTTTTAGCGCACGCCAGCGTGTGAAATATTCTCCCAAAAGCTTCAAAGCTTCAATGAATGGCTGAAACCGTAGCTCAAGCTCACCACACATATACACCTGAAAGCTAGGGACGTAAACATATCACCAGAGTGATTGACAACCAGGAGGACCAATAGTCTTGATGATCCACCCGGAAAAAGAAAATCCTCCTCTACACCTTTAAGCTGGAGGAAATCAATAAAGTGTCTGCATTGCTTAATTGCTTGTCCTCCATTAAGGATTGGTTGGCAAACTATTTCTTGCAGCTCAATGAGGCTAAGACCGAAGTCCTTATCGTCGCTCCGGATACTACAGCCTCCAAAGTTATTAATCTTCTGGGGTCCCTTTCTTCAGTGGTTCAGTCCAATCTTAGAAACCTTGGTGTTATATTTGATCAGAATATGTTTCTTGAACAACATGTCAGGTCTCTGTTCCGTACATGTTTCTCCCAACTGAGAAACATTGCTAAACTCAGGACCGTGGTATCACAAGGGGAACTTGAGATGATCCTTCATGGTTTTGTTTCATCACGACTTGATTACTGTAACTCTATTTTCACCTGTCTTAGCAAGTCATCCCAGGAACGTCTGCAACTAGTGCAAAATTCTGCTGCTAGGCTGTTGACCAGGTCTAGTCTATGGACTAGTCTAACTCTGGGGGTTACAGTGAATAAGATGAAGTCCCAATAAGAGATGAGAAGGGTATGTATGGACTAGTCTAACTCTGGAGGTTACAGTGAATAAGATGAAGTCCCAATAAGAGATGAGAAGGGTATGTATGGACTAGTCTAACTCTGGGGGTTACAGCGAATAAGATGAAGTCCCAATAAGAGATGAGAAGGGTATGTATGGACTAGTCTAACTCTGGGGGTTACAGCGAATAAGATGAAGTCCCAATAAGTCGGCGTGTTCCTTTAAGGTTCTAGTTCTGACATATAAAGCATTGCCTGGTCAGGCGCCTTTTTATATCTCTGACCTGCTCCAGCCGTACATCCCTACCAGGTCCCTCAGGTCCTCTAACCAGGGACTCCTGGTGGTCCCTCGCTAGGGCTGGGCGATATATGGATATTATATCGATATATCGTGATATGAGACTAGATATCGTCTTAGATTTTGGATATGGTAATATCGTGATATGACATAAGTGTCTTTTCCTGGTTTTAAAGGCTGCATTACAGTGAAGTGATGAACTCTTCTGAACTTACCAGACTGTTCTAGCTCTTCTATTATTAATGATTATTTATCTAAAATATAAGTGTGAAGATATTTTAGTGAGAGCACCAACTGTCAACTCTAGAATATATTGCCGCAATATCGATATCGAGGTATTTGGTCAAGAATATCATGATATCTGATTTTCTCTATATCACCCAGCCCTATATCAGAAAATATGAGACGTAGAAATAAGCGCTGAAAATGTGTAGAAGAAAAATTTAACAATTTAAAAACGTTGGAAAAAACTACAAACAAACCTTATGGAGCTTTGATTTCATAAAAGGTACTCCTGTTGTTAATCAGTATTTATGTTTACATTTTATTGTTATTTGAACAGCTGAGCATTGAACCAGGTGAAGAAACCTGTTTATTATTTATTCATTTGATTTTGTAACAGTTTCTATGAAACTACATGTGACATGTCATATTTGACTTTGACTGAACATTTGCTCTCACTTTGCAGAAAAAATTTCTGGATATATATCGTATATCGATATTCAGCCAAAATATATCGGGATATGACTTTTGGTCCATATCGCCCAGCCCTACCCCTCGCACTCGTTTAAAGACTAAAGGTGATCGTTCTGTCTGAGTAGTAGCTCCCAACTTGTGGAACGCTCTTCCTGTTAACCTACGTTCTTCAGTCTCGGTCAACGCTTTTAGAAAGCATCTGAAAACATACTTGTTTCACCTTTAGACGCACCTCGTTTCACCTTTAGACGCACCTCGTTTCAACTTTAGACGCACCTCGTTTCAACTTTAGACGCACCTCGTTTCAACTTTAGACGCACCTCGTTTCACCTTTAGACGCACCTCGTTTCAACTTTAGACGCACCTCGTTT
>JABUOV010000681.1:15000-16888 GCA_025617405.1 Perca schrenkii
ATAGATACTACTGTAGATACTACTATAGCTCCTACTATAGCTCCTACTATAGCTCCTACTGTAGCTCCTACTGTAGCTCCTACTATAGATCCTACTATAGATCCTACTATAGATACTACTGTAGATACTACTGTAGATACTACTATAGATACTACTATAGATCCTACTGTAGATACTACTATAGATCCTACTATAGATCCTACTATAGATCCTACTGTAGATACTACTATAGATCCTACTGTAGATCCTACTATAGATCCTACTATAGATCCTACTATAGATACTACTATAGATACTACTGTAGATACTACTGTAGATCCTACTATAGATCCTACTATAGATACTACTGTAGATCCTACTGTAGATACTACTATAGATCCTACTATAGATACTACTATAGATCCTACTGTAGATACTACTATAGATACTACTGTAGATACTACTGTAGATCCTACTGTAGATCCTACTATAGATACTACTATAGATACTACTGTAGATCCTACTGTAGATACTACTATAGATACTACTATAGATACTACTATAGATACTACTGTAGATACTACTATAGATACTACTGTAGATCCTACTGTAGATCCTACTGTAGATACTACTGTAGATACTACTGTAGATCCTACTGTAGATCCTACCGTAGATCCTACCGTAGATCCTACTGTAGATACTACTGTAGATACTACTGTAGATACTACTATAGATACTACTATAGATCTTACTGTAGATCCTACTATAGATCCTACTATAGATACTACTGTAGATCCTACTGTAGATCCTACTATAGATACTACTATAGATACTACTATAGATACTACTATAGATACTACTGTAGATACTACTGTAGATACTACTATAGATACTACTATAGATACTACTATAGATACTACTATAGATACTACTGTAGATCCTACTGTAGATCCTACTGTAGATCCTACTGTAGATACTACTATAGATACTACTATAGATACTACTGTAGATCCTACTGTAGATCCTACTGTAGATCCTACTATAGATACTACTATAGATCCTACTATAGATCCTACTATAGATCCTACTGTAGATCCTACTATAGATCCTACTATAGATCCTACTATAGATCCTACTGTAGATCCTACTGTAGATCCTACTGTAGATCCTACTATAGATACTACTATAGATACTACTGTAGATACTACTATAGATACTACTGTAGATACTACTGTAGATCCTACTGTAGATACTACTATAGATACTACTGTAGATCCTACTATAGATACTACTATAGATACTACTATAGATACTACTGTAGATACTACTGTAGATCTTACTACTGTAGATACTACTGTAGATACTACTGTAGATACTACTGTAGATACTACTGTAGATACTACTATAGATACTACTGTAGATCTTACTATAGATACTACTATAGATACTACTATAGATACTACTATAGATACTACTATAGATACTACTGTAGATCTTACTATAGATACTACTATAGATACTACTATAGATACTACTATAGATACTACTATAGATACTACTGTAGATCCTACTATAGATACTACTATAGATACTACTGTAGATACTACTGTAGATACTACTATAGATACTACTATAGATACTACTGTAGATACTACTGTAGATACTACTGTAGATACTACTGTAGATCTTACTATAGATCTTACTATAGATACTACTATAGATACTACTATAGATACTACTGTAGATACTACTGTACAAACTACTATAGATACTACTATAGATACTACTGTAGATCTTACTACTGTAGATACTACTGTAGATACTACTGTAGATACTACTATAGATACTACTATAGATACTACTGTAGATCTTACTACTGTAGATACTACTGTAGATACTACTGTAGATA
>JABUOV010000682.1:2500-16847 GCA_025617405.1 Perca schrenkii
CACACAGAGAAACACACACATAGAGACACACTCTCTCACACACACACACACAAACACACACAGAGAAACACACACACAGAGAAACACACACACAGAGAAACACACACACAGAGAAACACACACACACACACACACAGAGAAACACACAAACAGAGACACACACACACAGAGGCAAACACACAGAGACACAAACACACACACACACACACCCACACACAGAGAAACACACACATAGAGAAACACTCTCACACACACACACACACACACACAAACACACACACACACACACACACACACACACACACAAACACACACACACACACACACACACACAGCGAGACACACACAAACACACAGACACACACACACATACACAGGTTACAGACACACACACAAACCTCTCTCTCCTCTCTGAATAATGTGTGTATTTGTATAATAAAATAAAATAATCTTCTGAATTCTACACTCTCAGAAATCGCTGTAGATTTAGCAGCACAGCATACTGTAAAAACCTACAGTTAAATACCATATTTCTTTATTACAGTAAAATACTTCATTTTATGTTGCATTGTGGGTAATTTTGATGATGAATCGGGAATATTTCACAGTGTATTTTAGGCTTGCCGTAACCTGGCTGTAATATACTGTAAATATACAAGGAAATCGTTTACGGTGTATAAAATTGAATAAAACCTCCAGATTCAGTGAAAGCAGTGGGCCGATCACTTATTTAACTTGTGACAGTTAAAATCAGCGTTATTCTGGAAATTTGGGTGAAAAAAGAAACCCCACTTTTCTGATAAAAAATGGGTCGAATAAATAAATTAAAGCAGCGACATTAAACTAAACCTGTCTGGCTCTGGATGGATTCTCCTTTTTTCCAACACTGTCAGAAATAATGTGCAAAATATGGACCTTAAGGGGTCCAGCAGCTCAGGTACACCAGTTGTACCCCTTTACAAGGGTGCAAACTTGTTCTCTTATAGTTTGGGGAGCAAATATGTTCCCCTATAGGGACAATAATGGACCTAAATGCTCCAGAACTTCATAATTTTCGTGCAATCCCATTCTCCAACATTATTTTGGTCACAGCATGGGTCACACACTGACATCTTTCTTATTGTACCCCTACATGTTCAAAAAACTGGTACAGACATGGACCCTTTCAACCTAGAAAAAAAGTACAAATGTGTACCTCATGGATCAACTAGGACCCTTTGGGGGTCCAGCACCAGCAGTTGGACATCCGAGAACATAAATGGACCTCAGCCGTTTACCTTTATTTCTGACAGTGAAGCGTGGCCCTTTCTGAAGTCACCCTAAACCACATGTGTCAAACTCAAGGCCCCGAAGGCCAAATCTGGCCCACATTTCAATTTAGATTCATAATAAATTCTGGCCCACCTTTCTGTTGTTTCTAGTTTTTGGTGCCTATTTTTATTTTAGGTGTTTTTTTTGACATTTTTGACGCCTTTTTCAGCAGTTTGTGCATTTTTCAATGCTTTAGGCACTTTGTTTTAAGTTTTTTTTGATGCTTTACTCAATATTTTGCCACTTTTACGATGTTTTTGTCACTTTTTCAGACAATTTACGCTTTTTTTTTTTTTAATAATAATAATACATTGAATTTATATAGCGCTTTTCATGGACTCAAAGTTGCTTTTTTGGCCTTTTTTGGCTCTTTATTCAACGTGTTTGTCGCTGGCTGACGAACTTTTTTGACGAACTTTTCTAGGGGGCTTTGAGGTCCAAAATCTAAGTGATATGACTGCAGTATATGAGTCATGCAATAATACAGACAAAATATTGACTTTTTCTCTGAAATAAAAGCATGTCGATAAAGTGTGTGTCTGGCCCTTGATGTGAGTCTCAGTTTCCAGTGTGGCCTTCTGGGAAACTGAGTATGACTTCCCTGCCCTAAGCCCTAAACCTGTCCTTCCACAAAAATACTGAGTTTTTTGGGATTGTTGCTGGGCACAAATAAAAAAAATAAATAAAATAAAAAAATAATGATTATGCAGCACGTTTCCTTAAAAAAATAAAAATAAAAAATCCTGTTCACATTGACCGAGGATTGGTGTACAAATCAGCACTTATTTTAATAAAAAAAAATAAAAAAAAAAATGAGCATTTTTGCTGGTTTATGCGGGATATTAAAGCAATTTTATGAGATGAAATTGCGGTAACTTGCAAAAACTGCGGTTTGATGAAAATGTGAAATTTCGAAGTTCACGTCGCGTAATGACGTCACTTCGTAACGTTCCCATGGGAACAGGGGAAATCGGCTGCTCTTGTGTGAAGTAAACGCAACATTTTTCAACTTTCTGCTAAGATATATTACGGGACTTTTTTTTTTTGCAACGAATATGCGGTGGATTATGAAATCATGCAAATGATTGCATATTTTGCACAGAAACCGGCAATTGGAGATGAAAGTGTCTACTCCCCCCCGAATAAATATGCAGACTTTGGCTGATTATGTGATCGCATAATCATGTTTTTCTGGAGAGAGGGGGAGAGACAGACAGAGAGAACAAACGAGATCCTGCCAATGCTTCTTCTTCTTCTAACATTTATTGGCTCCACAGATAATCAAACCTCCGTCTCTCACAGATCAACATCACAGTTCATATTATAAAATATTTGGTATTTACAGCATTAATGGGGGGAGGGGGGGGCAGCAGCCTTCAGCGTGTGGCACACTCTAATAACAGTCTGCAGGAGGTAACGGTAGCCTACGGCGCTGCCGTTGGCGCGGTCAGCGTCCGAACATCTCCTGAGAGGCGTAGGTCATGTAGAGGAAGCCGTCCTGGTCCTGGTGGTCCCGGTACACCTGGGCCATGGTCAGGGACATGCTGGCCATGCCTCCACCATTAATCAGCAGGTAGAAGGCCTGGGACGGCAGCAGGGACATCCTGTTCCTGTTGGGAGGGGGGAAGAGAGAGAGACAGTGAAAACAGAGAGAGAGAGACAGAGACACACAGACAGACCGACATGTTAAAGGGTAATTTCCCTATGTTTTTGTGTGTAAGTGTGACTGATTCAATTCAATTTATAGCATCAATTCATAACAGGAGTTCTCTCAGGACACTTCACAGATAGAGTAGGTCTAGACCACACTCTATAATTTACAAAGACCCAATAATTACAGTGATTCCCAGATGGGAACAACAATCTTTAATCTGGTCCAGTATTAAGCTAGAACGCTTTAACTTGTACAGCCACAGACCAGGCTGCAATGTAACGCTACAGGACACATGATCAGGGTCAGTTTAGTCCACTAGAAGTTGTTGTTGCTGCTGCTGACAGACTCAGATTATTATTTTAAGTGTCTGACAACATTATGGGATGGATCCCTACAGAGATAGACCTTTTAGTTAAAGAGTAAGATCCTTTTAGTTTAACATGAAACAGCCCCGAAATCACCATCACCAAACTCCACCAGACTCCATGTAAATAATCAGGACTTTTAGCGTGTATAGAGCCAGCATATCTCCACCAGACTCCATGTAAATAATCAGGACTTTTAGCGTGTATAGAGCCAGCATATCTCCACCAGACTCCATGTAAATAATCAGGACTTTTAGCGTGTATAGAGCCAGCATATCTCCACCAGACTCCATGTAAATAATCAGGACTTTTAGTGTGTATAGAGCCAGTATATCTCCACCAGACTCCATGTAAATAATCAGGACTTTTAGCGTGTATAGAGCCAGCATATCTCCACCAGACTCCATGTAAATAATCAGGACTTTTAGCGTGTGTAGAGCCAGCATATCTCCACCAGACTCCATGTAAATAATCAGGACTTTTAGCGTGTATAGAGCCAGCATATCTCCACCAGACTCCATGTAAATAATCAGGACTTTTAGCGTGTATAGAGCCAGCATATCTCCACCAGACTCCATGTAAATAATCAGGACTTTTAGCGTGTATAGAGCCAGCATATCTCCACCAGACTCCATGTAAATAATCAGGACTTTTAGCGTGTGTAGAGCCAGCATATCTCCACATGTAAATGGGTGAATTAAGGGTTTATTTCAACCAAACCAGAGTGGTGATTGTTGGAACAGTGGAAAGACGACCCACAACTGCTTTTCATAGTTTTATTTTGTTTCTGTCGACTTTGAATGAAGTTTATTTTACGATGCTAAAAATCACTGATTATTTACATGGAGTCTGGTGGGTTTAGCGTTCGCAATGTTTTTACGTTTAAAAAAAAAAAAAAAAAAGGATCTTACTCTTTAACAGAAAGGTCGACCTCCTTAGAAATCCTTCCCATAATGTTATCAGACACTTACAAATCTAATCTGAGTCTGTCAGCGGCAAAACCAGCACTTTAGTGAAGGTAAATACAAGCTGGAAAATTACTATTAACTCCCATCGTAGCTTGTTTCTCTGCGGCCGACTGCAGAGATCTCTCTTAAAACTGGACCAATGTCAGAGACTGTTGTTCCCATCAGTCACTTATAGACTGAAACACACAGAAACATAGGTTCCAGGTTGAAAAAAAAACAAACTGTAATTACCCTTTAACAAGGGACATCCTGCAGATATTTAGCGGCTTCACATACCTGCAGATTTAGCATTAATGTGGGTAGGCTATTGTTGTATTTACTGCGGCTACACACTCGGCTGTGTCCGGTGTCCATTCATAATTACAGGCTTTTTATTTATTGTGTTCATATTGACAAGAATGTTAGTATGCAGACTCAAACTTTTAAGTTTTGAAATGACCTGTGAATGGAGATTAAGGACTCACACACTCACACTGTTCTACAAGCTTAGCAGTGGTGGAAAGTAATTTTTTTTTTTGGACCTTATTTTCGCATCTTTGTGTCCAAGTAACTGATGGGAACATTTATTTTTAACGCTGACAGACTCAGATTATTATTCTAAGTGTCAGACAACATTATGAAATGGATCCCTACAGAGATAGACATTTTATTTAAAGAGTAAGATCCTTTTAGTTTAACATGAAACAGCCCCGAAATCACCATCACCAAACTACACCAGACTCCATGTAAATAATCAAGACTTTTATCATCGTAAAAAACACTTCATTCAAAGTGGAAAGAAACTAAATAAAACTACCAAAAGCCGTCTTGGTTCATCTTCTCACTGTTCCAACAATCACCACTCTGGATTGGTTGAAATAAACCCTTAATTCACCCATTTACATGTGGAGATATGCTGGCTCTATACACGCTAAAAGTCCTGATTATTTACATGGAGTCTGGTGGAGATATGCTGGCTCTATACACGCTAAAAGTCCTGATTATTTACATGGAGTCTGGTGGAGATATGCTGGCTCTATACACGCTAAAAGTCCTCATTTACATGGAGTCTGGTGGAGTTTGGTGATGGTGATTTCGGGGCTGTTTCATGTTAAACTAAAAGGATCTTACTCTTTAACTAAAAGGTCTATCTCTGTAGGGATCCATCCCATAATGTTGTCAGACTTAAAACATAAAAAAAAAATGCTATGAAGACCAGAATGGATTAGGTTAAATCCCAGCTGTGTGAGAGTTGAACTTTACCTGATGATGGTGACAAACTGAGTCATGGTGAGTTCATGGGGCACCAGGAACTTTGTTTTATCCAGCGGAGGAAGATACTTCTCCCTCGCGTAGCGTTCAATTATAACCTGGGACAGTCAGCCATAGGTTAGGACAGAAAGACCACATTATAACCTGGGACAGTCAGCCATAGGTTAGGACAGAAAGACCACATTATAACCTGGGACAGTCAGCCATAGGTTAGGACAGAAAGACCACATTATAACCTGGGACAATCAGCCATAGGTTAGGACAGAAAGACCATATTATAACCTGGGACAGTCAGCCATAGGTTAGGACAGAAAGACCACATTATAACCTGGGACAGTCAGCCATAGGTTAGGACAGAAAGACCACATTATAACCTGGGACAGTCAGCCATAGGTTAGGACAGAAAGACCACATTATAACCTGGGACAGTCAGCCATAGGTTAGGACAGAAAGACCACATTATAACCTGGGACAGTCAGCCATAGGTTAGGACAGAAAGACCACATTATAACCTGGGACAGTCAGCCATAGGTTAGGACAGAAAGACCACATTATAACCTGGGACAGTCAGCCATAGGTTAGGACAGAAAGACCACATTATAACCTGGGACAGTCAGTCATAGGTTAGGACAGAAAGACCACATTATAACCTGGGACAGTCAGCCATAGGTTAGGACAGAAAGACCACATTATAACCTGGGACAGTCAGTCATAGGTTAGGACAGAAAGACCACATTATTCAGTCCTTCCAGAAAAATGTGTTTGAGAAGGAGTTTTTTTGGGATTGTTGCAGGGCAAAAATCCTTGATTATGCAGCACATTTTCTTAAAAAAATAAATGCGATGGAATATGCTATTTTATGCGATGAAATTGCGCAAACTTGCAAAAACTGCTGTTTGATGAAAAAGACAGAAAAAAAATAAAAATATGCCAAGATATATTATTGGACTTTTTTTGCAACGAAAATAAAAATACAGGGATTATGAAATCATGCAAGGCCAGCATATTTTGCACGGAAAATCGGTAATTAATTTTTTCCAGGTTATAATGTGGTTTTTCCTGTCCTAATTTAAGACCGACTGTCCCAGGTTATAATCAGTCCCTCCAGCATAAACGTGATTATGCATCTCATAATTCAATTTTTTTTTTCGCAAATATGACGTACTTTTGCCGCATAAACTGCCGATTTCCATGCAAAACAAACATTGAAGGATTTCATAATCTCCGGATTTTTGTTGCAAAAGAAACACACACACACACACACACACACACACACACACACACACACACACACACACACACACACACACACACACACACACACACACACACACACACACACACACACACACACACACACACACACACACACACACACACACACACACACACACACACACACACACACACACACACCTTACCGGGATCTTGTTGGGGAACTTGGACCGGATCCCCGCCACCTCTTGCTTCCTCGTAGCTGCACACAGAACAGAAAACACAAACTTATCTTTAGCTTTATTCCACAGTTTCCAGAAAACTACAACTCCCATCTGCGTCGCCTCGCTCGCGTGCCATTTACCGAAACTCTTCCTCTGTTTGAAGGGCTTGCTCTGCGCCTGGATCTTATCAAACGGAGGCATGGTCCCGGTGCCCGGTGCTCCTCTGGGACTGGGACTGAGTGTGACTGCCTGAGTGTGTGACTGAGTGTCTGAGTGTGTGACTGTCTGAGTGTGTGTGTTACTGAGTGTCTGAGTGTGTGACTGAGTGTCTGAGTGTGTGACTGAGTGACTGAGTGAGTGTGTGTGATAAGCAGATCGAGCTGAGCACGCGGTCTGTCCTCGGACCAGGGGTTAAAGGCTAAATAGATGCGGCGGCTGTGGCGCATCAGCTGATTAGCGCATGGCCGCAGACGCGTAGCGTGAATCACCGGCGGTCCAATCAGATGATGGAGACGCAGAGGGGAGCTCAGACTGAGAGAGAGAGAGAGAGGGGGAGAGAGAGAGAGAGAGGGAGAGAGAGAGAGACAGAGAGAGAGACAGAGAGAGAGAGAGAGAGAGAGACAGAGAGAGAGAGACAGAGAGAGAGACAGAGAGAGAGAGAGAGAGAGAGAGAGACAGAGAGAGAGAGAGAGAGAGAGAGAGAGAGAGAGAGAGAGAGAGAGAGACAGAGAGAGAGACAGAGAGAGACAGAGAGAGAGAGAGAGACAGAGAGAGAGAGAGAGGGGGAGAGAGAGAGAGAGAGAGAGAGAGAGAGAGCAGAGAGAGAGAGAGAGAGAGAGGGAGGACTGTATGGCTGCAGCCTGGAGCGGAGAGGGGGGGTTGTAGCCGATTCTGTGGTCTGTCCCGGGACCAGCTGGTCTCCGGCAGGGACCAGTGGTCACAACCATTAGGTGGCGCTAGAGACCTTAGATGGCTAAGGAACACTGATGTTCCTTAGCCATCATAGAATTTAGCAAATCAAGCAAACACACAATTATCTTTTTGCAGATTATGATCCGGCCCACCTATCCATTTAGGTTCACGATAGATTTTGGCCCGCCTCGTTATGCGCCAAAAACACGGGAAAGTGTTTTTTTTAACTGCAGTTAAATAGACACTCAAAGCAGAATTTGGCAGATTTGCCGACTTTGAGACTCAGAAATTTCCTCATATTTAAGGAAGAAACGTTGTAAAAAAACAAAAAGATAATTGTGTGTTTGCTTGATTTGCTAAATTCTATGATGGCTAAGGAACATTTTTGCTGACTTTTGTAGGGCTTCATGTCGACAAATGCAACAAAAAGCATAAAGAAATGTCGGAAAATGCGACATAAATGTCAGAAAAGGCTACAATTTAAATAAAAAGGTGACAAACATCTGAGAAAGCCATAAAGAAGTCAGGAAAAAAAAACATACAAAAATGACTACAGCGATGTCAAAAAAGCGACATGCTGTAATACTCAAAGATATTTGACTTTTTCAATGAAACAAAAGCAAGTCAATAAACTCTCCATGTCTGGCCCTTGGGGTGATTCTCTTTTTCCACTGTGGCCCTCTGGGAAATTGAGTTTGACCCCCCTGGTTTACACCAATGACTGTAGAAGCCAGCATGAGAACAGGTGACTTCTGAAGTTTGCTGATGACATGGTCATCATTAAAGATGAATCTGAGCATGGGCCAGTGGTGGATGAGTTTGTCCAATGGTGTGATGAGGCCTTTCTCCAATTAAACGCCACTAAAACCAAGGATATGGTCATTGATTTTAGGAAAGTATCCCTCCCACCATCTAAGACTTTCATTAAGGGAACTGGAATTGAGTTTGTTGAACAGTACACGTATGTGGGAACCGTCATTGATAAAAACCTGAAGTTTGATGTGAATAGTGATGCAGTCTGTAAGAAGGGACAGCAACGTTTGTACTTCCTTAGAAGTTAAACACTTAAAGGTATGGTGGAGGATTTTCTTTTTCCGGGTGGATCATCAAGACTATTGGTCCTCCTGGTTGTCAATCATTCTGGTGATATGTTTACGTCCCTAGCTTTCAGGTGTGTATGTGTGGTGAGCTTGAGCTACGGTTTCAGCCATTCATTGAAGCATTGAAGCTTTTGGGAGAATATTTCACACGCTGAGCGTGCGCTAAAAGCACAGGTTGGGCTTCCCACTGATGCCTCAGTCGTGAAGTTTCTACTCCACAGGTAAAGTTTGGCTATTTGGAGAAATCCATTTAAAATCACTGCTAGTAAAAGTTGATGTAAGCTATGATTAGCGATGCTAGCCCTGGCACAAGTCACGCACCGCGCACACACGGTAAACATCTCAATTTGTGCAAAAAGGTCAAATCTTCTTTTGGAAAGTAGGCTTGTATGAGCCATGCCGACAGCAACTTGTAAACAGTGCACTCTCGTGCACACGTTTAATAGGCGTTCCCTCTCGGGAGCAGGCAGAGGGTTGAGCATGTGCATTTTTTCAAAAAGTACAGAGGGCGGTTCTTTTCTAAAATTCGGGAAAATCCTCCACTATACCTTTAATGTAGATAGGTAAATTATGTCCTTATTTTATAAATCTTTTATTGAATCAGTTCTTATGTTTGCCATGATTGCTTGGTACGGTAACCTTAATATCAGAGACAAAAACCACCTCAGCCATATTGTAAAGGTAGCTGGTAAGGTGTTTTCACAGTCCCCCTTGATGGTTATCTTTGACCAGCAAGTTCTTCGCAAGGCCTGGTCTATATTAAACTGCACAACCCCCCCCCCTTCACTCTGAGTTTGTAATACTCCCATCAAGTCGCAGATTTAGAGTACCTCGGTTTAAGACCAGTAGGGGTAAAAACTCCTTTGTCCCATGTGCAATAACTCAGCTTAATTTGCACATGTAATGTAGTACTTGTTTTGTTTTTAGAGATTGTTCCAGTGGTGATAAATAAATAAATTCTGTTGTGTGTATTACACACAGGAAATCTTTGTTAAATGTCTTGTATTGTTGCCTCTATTTGTATGTGGCTTGAATGTGTTTCTTTTTATCTTTCACTTCTAACTGCATATCAAGTTTCCCATTTGGGATAATAAAGTGACTTAACTGAACATAATTGAATTATATGTTAGAGATTTGGCCTCTAAAGGTTAGAGGGGTCTGCAGTATATCCTCCAGGTCAGAGTGCTCAGGCAATTGAGAAACGTTATGAGATGTGTGTGTTTGAATGAAATGACGAACCTGAAGATATCTGAAAAAACTGGACTTAGTGATGTTGAATTTACTGACCAAGTCAGTGAAACTGAGAAAGATGTTATTTAGGAAAAAATCTTTACATGTTGAAAGGCCCATACAGACGTAAAAAGATGATTATTACGCCGTATGCTCGTTCTAAAACCACAAAGGGGGGGAAATATGGTGTAGGATATACTTTGCTTGGATTCCTTGGATTCCCAGGCCCATTCCAACGATCTGGGTAAGTCATCTTTGACTTTTGTGGTTTTTATTGTTATTCGTCGAGATATGCTTACGTGATCAGACTCTTTTTTAGATTGGAGCCATCTTGTGTGTCTTTGACTATAGCCTAACTGAAATCTCATTGAATATAAGCCCCAAATGTATAATAATAATAATAATAATAAGAAGAAGAAGAAGAAGAAGAAGAAGAAGAAGAAGAAATAAATGTAATAGTAATAAATAGCTTATAAAGCCACAAGAGGCTCTATTAGGACCCATTGGCCAATCAGAAAATAGCATCTCTTTATATATATATATATATATATATATATATATATATATATATATATATATATATATATATATATATATATATATATATATATATATATATATATATATATATATATATATATATATATATATATATATATATATATATATATTTATATATATATATATATATATATATATATATATATATATATATATATATATATATATATATATATTTATATATATATATATATATATATATATATATATATATATATATATATATATATATATATATATATATATATTTATATATATATATCATCTTTATATATATATATATATCTTTATATATATATATATATATATATATATATATATATCTCTTTATATATATATATATATATATATATATATATATATATATATATATATATTTATATATATATATCTCTTATATATATATATATATCTATATATATATATATATATATATATATATATATATATATATATTTATATATATATATCTATACTATATATATATAAATATATATATATATTTATATATATATATCTCTTTATATATATATATATATTATATATATATATATATATATATATATATACATATATATATATTTATAAATATATATATATTTATATATATATCTCTTTATATATATATATATATATCTTTATATATATATATATATAAATATATATATATATATAAAATAGATATATATATATATATATATATATATAATATATATATATATATATATATATATATATATATATATATATATATATTATATATATATATATTTATATATATATATATATACATATATATATAGAGATATATATATAAATATATATATATAAATATATATATATATATATTTATATATATATATATATATATATATATATATATATATATATATATATATATATATATATATATATATATATATATATCTCTTTATATATATATATATATATATAAATATATATACATATATATTTATATAAATATATATATATATATAAATATATATATATATATATTTATATATATATATATATTTATATATATATCTCTTTATATATGTTTATATATATATATAAATATAAATATATATATATATATATAAATATATATATATATACATATATTATATATATATATATATATATCTTTATATATATATATATTTATATATATATATATATTCATATATACATATATCTCTTTATATATATATAAATATATATATATATATTTATATATATATATATATTTATATATACATATATCTCTTTATATATATATATATATATAAATATAAATATATATATATATATAAATATATATATATACATATATGTATATATTTATAAATATATATATATATTTATATATATATCTCTTTATATATATATATCTATATATATATATATATAAATATAAATATATATATATAAAAAAAGAGATATATATATATATCTTTATATATATATATATAAAGAGATATATATAAATATATATATATATATGTATTTATATATATATATAAAGATATATATATATATATATATATATATATATATATATTTATATATATCTTTATATATATATATATAAAGATATATATATATATATCTCTTTATATATATATATATATATATATATATATATATATATATATATATATATATATATATATATATATATATATTTATATATATATATCTCTTTATAGTGCCCAGAAAAGTCCTATATAATTCCAACCCATTATTTTATGTTTATAATCTGTCCTCTTCCTTGTTTATTTTTTCCGATGTTGTCATGAATTTAAATGTTTTTCTATTATGCAGTCCACATTTGACCTCCTGGCGAGATTTGAGGGTTTTCCAGATTTTATCCAGAAAGAAATCCTTTGAACGATCAGGTGATCAGGTGCTGGATCAGTCAAGATGATTTGACTGTTATTACTTCTGTTACTGTACTGTAGGCTACTTAAGTTGAACTTTTACTTGAACTTTTACATTTTTGTATTTCATTTGATGTTGCTTTGTCAGTCAACTCTACATTCTTTCCTCCACTGCATGTATTTGACTTTAGTTTCTAGATCAAGATTTGATACAAAGGGTAATGTGACAAGCTTTTAAAATGCAACACATTGGTAAAGTTTACACCAGTCAGGAAGACACGGACCTTCATAGTCGATAGTATTACTCATACAACTACGACTAATCATAATAACTTAATCGTTGTTATTATGATTTCTATTAATAATAGTGATCAGTAGCATTGGATAGACAAACTATTATGGCGTCTCACATGAGTTACTCAGGACCCTTGTTATGGAGTTTTCACACTAATCCAGCGATGCCCTGTGTGTTTTAGCTAACCTATAATAATGACTGTATCTGTTTACTCACAAATATGTCTTTTGGCCATGTTTTAAATTATGTTTTGTCAGTGCGAGAAAGGAAGAGTGTGGTGAGTGGTGAAAACTGTGATGGATACTTTGTGTTAATTTAAGTGCACATGTGATAGTCTGTTAATGTAGTGACAGTGTTTAGGCAGGATTAATCATTAATCATTAATCATTAATCATTAATCATTAATCATGAAAAGTTGTATTAAAAATAAACACTCACACACAGATCACTCAACTGGTCCAAACAACAGAACAGATCACAGAGGAGGTGGGCCGGACCAGGTCAGGACCAGGTCAGGACCAGTTCAGGACCAGGTCAGGACCAGTTCAGGACCAGGTCAGGACCAGGTCATTTTAGGGCCCTTTGTGCCAGTAATTAGCTGGCCATGACCGCTGTGTCTCTAGCGCCCCTAGTGGTTGTGACCACTGGTCCGTGCCAGAGACCAGCTGGTCCTGACCACACGGATCTCCATTATCAATAATAACAACAATAATAATCATAATATCTCTGATTTAGTGTATTTTATAGACAACAGATTGTGATCTCTGACATTTATCCAGCTAACAGTGATGCCAAAACGACAGTGGTCAGTGGTCTCCCCTATGGTCTGTGAAGAGAGAGAGAGAGAGAGAGAGAGAGGGGCATGCTCCATGTATGTATGCACTTCTTTTCACGACATTTGATAATATAATGCATCTAACAGTGTTTTTTGGCGATTTTTTGGGATGCTTTTTTCACTGTTTTTTAAATTATTTTTTGGGGCCTTATATTTCTTGTCATTTTTCATTCTTTCATATGGATTTTAAATATATTAGGTAAAGAGTAGTGCAAAAAATATTTATTTTATTGAAAGGAAAATACACTAAAATCTCCAATATTCACCAGTGCATTAAAAAAATTTTTTTTTTCCTCTGAAAACAATCCATCTGAAATTAAGTGCATCATGAACTTGAGTCTGATTCACAAAAAAACGTAGGCGTTTGGCATTTTACTGCACGCTCTTCTCTGATTGGATAATTGTCTTGCCATTCGTTTGATCAGCCAGTGGCGTGACAGAATGTGCGGTAGTGGGCGGGGCTTGGCCGGGCTGATGTCAGTGTGTACAGTCTAATGGTCAAGTGTGTTTCTGCCAGTGTTGGATTAGAAAAACGAGCCTTCA
>JABUOV010000683.1:0-5000 GCA_025617405.1 Perca schrenkii
AGACACACACACGCAGAGATACACACACAAACAAACAGACAAACACGCAGACACACACACACATACACAAACACACACACACACACACACACACACACAAACACACACACACACACACACACACCCCCCAGGCTGGGTCAGTGACAGAGTACCAGGATGTGTTCATGTTAGTGTAGCTTCCATCTAAGTTAGAGGGCCTGCCAACCCACAGGACATTTAATTTAATTTAATTTAATTTAATTTAATTTAATTTTATTTTATTTTGAGCATTAAACACTTCCTTTCCTGCCTTCTGGTGAGTCTGTATGTACCTCTGAATCAGTGTAAGGCTGACATATCTTTATGTAAAGGGAAACATAGATTACAACCCAAATATAAAAATATTATGGGATATATTACAATAAGGCTCTCTGTATTACTTCATCTATTTACTCAGGAGAATGGGGGTGTGTGTGTGTGTGTGTGTGTGTGTGTCTGTGTGTCTGTGTGTGTGTCTGCGTGTGTGTGTGTCTGTGTGTGTGTGTGTGTGTCTGTGTGTGTGTGTGTGTCTGTGTGTGTGTCTGTGTGTCTGTGTGTGTGTCTGCGTGTGTGTGTGTGTGTCTGTGTGTGTGTGTGTGTGTGTGTCTGTGTGTGTGTCTGCGTGTGTGTGTCTGCGCGTGTGTGTCTGCGCGTGTGTGTGTCTGCGCGTGTGTGTCTGTGTGTCGTGTGTCTGTGTGTGTGTCTGTGTGTCTGTGTGTGTGTCTGCGTGTGTGTGTCTGCGTGTGTGTCTGTGTGTCTGTCTGTGTGTCTGTGTGTGTGTCTGTGTCTGTGTGTGTGTCTGTGTCTGTGTGTGTGTCTGTGTGTCTGTCTGTGTGTCTGTGTGTCTGTCTGTGTGTCTGTGTGTCTGTCTGTGTGTCTGTGTGTGTGTCTGCGTGTGTGTGTGTGTGTCTGCGTGTGTGTCTCTGCGTCTGTGTGTGTGTGTCCGTCTGTGTGTGTGTGTGTGTGTGTCTGTCTGCGTGTGTGCCCGTCTGTGTGTGTGCGTCTGCGTGTGTGTCTGTGTGTGTTTCTGTGTGTGTGTCTGTGTATAATTCAAATTATATAATTCTATAATAATCATATCTGAGTCAGCCTATAGACATCATTTACTATTTACATCATTATAACCTCCTAAAAATGTGCATATGACAATTATTCACCTCAATGATACATTAATTAATCTTAATTTATTAATAAACCTGTAATATTTTAGATGTTTTAGAGCAAGATGTCCAAAACTTTGTGCAAATTCAAACTATATCTCCCCTGTCCTCTCTGAGGACTGGAGGAGTGGTGATATTTTGTGTAAAATAAAGTGATATTAGGGTATTTACACGAGTAAAGTCGCTAGATTTCATATATTTCTGTGTATTACGTGATAAATGTCTCTGTGCTGAGACGGGAGACAGATCTGAGAGACGTCTGACAGACTCAGAGACGTCCCGTCTGGGTCTCTGAGTTTTAGGGAAGTCCACATCAGAGGAAGGGAACCAGAATCTACGGCAGAAATACACCCAGCTAGAACGGGACACATGGGACACAGCATGTCCACAGTAGAGCTAGAACGGGACACATGGGACACAGCATGTCCACAGTAGAGCTAGAACGGGACACATGGGACACAGCATGTCCACAGTAGAGCTAGAACGGGACACATGGGACACAGCATGTCCACAGTAGAGCTAGAACGGGACACATGGGACACAGCATGTCCACAGTAGAGCTAGAACGGGACACATGGGACACAGCATGTCCACAGTAGAGCTAGAACGGGACACATGGGACACAGCATGTCCACAGTAGAGCTAGAACGGGACACATGGGACACAGCATGTCTACAGTAGAGCTAGAATGGGACACATGGGACACAGCATGTCTACAGTAGAGCTATAATGGGACACAGGGGACACAGCATGTCCACAGTAGAGCTATAATGGGACACAGGGGACACAGCATGTCCACAGTAGAGCTAGAACGGGACACATGGGACACAGCATGTCTACAGTAGAGCTAGAACGGGACACATGGGACACAGCATGTCCACAGTAGAGCTAGAACGGGACACATGGGACACAGCATGTCCACAGTAGAGCTAGAACGGGACACATGGGACACAGCATGTCCACAGTAGAGCTAGAACGGGACACATGGGACACAGCATGTCCACAGTAGAGCTAGAACGGGACACATGGGACACAGCATGTCCACAGTAGAGCTAGAACGGGACACATGGGACACAGCATGTCCACAGTAGAGCTAGAACGGGACACATGGGACACAGCATGTCCACAGTAGAGCTAGAACGGGACACATGGGACACAGCATGTCTACAGTAGAGCTAGAACGGGACACATGGGACACAGCATGTCCACAGTAGAGCTAGAACGGGACACATGGGACACAGCATGTCTACAGTAGAGCTAGAACGGGACACATGGGACACAGCATGTCCACAGTAGAGCTAGAACGGGACACATGGGACACAGCATGTCCACAGTAGAGCTAGAACGGGACACATGGGACACAGCATGTCCACAGTAGAGCTAGAACGGGACACATGGGACACAGCATGTCCACAGTAGAGCTAGAACGGGACACATGGGACACAGCATGTCCACAGTAGAGCTAGAATGGGACACATGGGACACAGCATGTCCACAGTAGAGCTAGAACAGGACACATGGGACACAGTAGAGCTAGAACGGGACACATGGGACACAGTAGAGCTAGAATGGGACACATGGGACACATTAGAGCTAGAACGGGACACATGGGACACAGTAGAGCTAGAACGGGACACATGGGACACAGTAGAGCTAGAATGGGACACATGGGACACAGTAGAGCTAGAACAGGACACATGGGACACAGTAGAGCTAGAATGGGACACATGGGACACAGAAGAGCTAGAATGGGACACATGGGACACAGCAGAGCTTAAACGGGACACATGAGACACAGTAGAGCTAGAATGGGACACAGCATGTCCACAGAAGAGCTAGAACGGGACACATGGGACACAGTAGAGCTAGAACGGGACACATGGGACACAGTAGAGCTAGAATGGGACACATGGGACACAGTAGAGCTAGAATGGGACACATGGGACACATTAGAGCTAGAACGGGACACATGGGACACAGTAGAGCTAGAATGGGACACATGGGACACAGTAGAGCTAGAACGGGACACATGGGACACAGCATGTCCACAGAAGAGCTAGAACAGGACACATGGGACACAGTAGAGCTAGAACGGGACACATGGGACACAGTAGAGCTAGAACGGGACACATGGGACACAGCATGTCCACAGTAGAGCTAGAACGGGACACATGGGACACAGCATGTCCACAGTAGAGCTAGAATGGGACACATGGGACACAGCATGTCCACAGTAGAGCTGGAATGGGACACATGGGACACAGTAGAGCTAGAACGCTGAGACACTAAGACAGTGAGACAGTGAGACTGTGAGACAGTGAGACAGTGAGACAGGTTTTATGTGTCTTGTTGTTGTAATTGTGTTATTAATGAGAAGTGGACCTAAGGGGGACACGGCTCAGCCAGCAACACATCTGACACCCTATTAGTAGGCCTGGGCGATAAATCGATTTTATCGATTAACTCGAATGTGTAGTCAACGTGGATTTTTTGAACTGAAAAATCGATTTCCTCCTTAACATCCGCCGACGCTCCCTTCTGGGCTCCCGTAGCTCCGAACGGCCCCCTCCGCGCGTTGCCATAGAGATACACAAACAACATGGCAGCGACAGGGACTAACACAAGGGGGTAAGCTTCGCCTCAGAACGCGAACCTCCGATGGCGCCATTTTGTTGCTACAAAGAGTATCACCTCTTGTTAGCATTCCACTGACCGCCATTTTGTTTTTACGTCACTTTGACAGCGAATAACTTTACATCTGAAGCGTTTAAAGACTCTATTTGTCCGTTGTTTATTTCTAAAGAAACACGACAATGTATAAAAGGCTCCATTACCTTGTAGCTCACGTTATGGCTCCGTAGCAGACGCTTTTATAAAAATACGCTAACGATTGGGTCATAACCACGAGACTTACTGTCGCACAGTAGAGGAATTACCGTATAGTACAGGAGAAGCTCACAGGCAGTTTGGACTTCCATTAGCTGTTTAGGTTTAATTACTAATGTTAACTAGCATGTTAGTGATCAATAATTACTAATGTTAACTAGCATGTTAGTGATCAGTAATTACAAATGTTAACTAGCATGTTAGTGATCAGTAATTACTAATGTTAACTAGCATGTTAGTGATCAGTAATTACTAATGTTAACTAGCATGTTAGTGATCAATAATTACTAATGTTAACTAGCATGTTAGTGATCAATAATTACTAATGTTAACTAGCATGTTAGTGATCAGTAATTACTAATGTTAACTAGCATGTTAGTGATCAGTAATTACTAATGTTAACTAGCATGTTAGTGATCAATAATTACTAATGTTAACTAGCATGTTAGTGATCAATAATTACTAATGTTAACTAGCATGTTAGTGATCAGTAATTACTAATGTTAACTAGCATGTTAGTGATCAATAATTACTAATGTTAACTAGCATGTTAGTGATCAATAATTACTAATGTTAACTAGCATGTTAGTGATCAGTAATTACTAATGTTAACTAGCATGTTAGTGATCAGTAATTACTAATGTTAACTAGCATGTTAGTGATCAGTAACTAGCCTGTGTCTATGTTATCTCCTTACATATACCTACACTCTCCGTCTCTGTGAGATTGGGAATGATTGAGATTTCTCTCGGCACAGTTACCAGAAGACTTCACACTTTCAGACACGTTGCTCACGTCACATCTACGTTGTCTCTCTCAGTTGGAGGCTGCTCAGTAAAGGAAGAGATCACCGGAAAAGTGCTTCTAATATCCTTCACTGGTCTCCGTCCAGAGACACGGGGTCTATTGGTCCATTTTATATATGTCAATGGACTA
>JABUOV010000683.1:10000-12500 GCA_025617405.1 Perca schrenkii
TCTCGAGGCGTCTGCGTCTCCTTCACTTGGGTTCTTAATTTCAACTTTTGCATCACAAAAAGTTGCACTTTTTTATTTAATTTTAATTATTTTACACACACAGTCTGAGTCTACACATCTATACATATGTGTATTTATTTGACATTTTCAGAGGACTTTAAGGGCTTAAAAAGTGCTCTGAGAAGAAGAGACAACGGGCTCGGGAAGCCGAGCTCGCCATCACCACATTCATACTCATATTCACCGACATATCTCATATTATTTCTGCCGAAAACGTTAGAAAAGGGAGAAAATGTCACCTCGTTATCCAACACAGTCACAGGCGTTTCCTGTACTAACCATCGGCTGTTAAAAAAGAGAGCCCAAATGGCAAAAAAATGATGTTTTTGGGGGTCCCACTCTCTGGGAGGCTTTAATTGGGACCATTTTAAAAATGAATATTTTGTGCATTTGGCTGAAAATAAACAAAAATCTCTCATATTCAAGATTGTTTCTGAGCACAACACAAGGCTGAGAGAGGGAAGCACTCGCAGGGTGTGTGTGAGGCTTTTAGTGGGTGACATTTCGGAGTTGTGTGTGTGTGTGTGTGTGTCTGTGTGTGTGTAGTTACCCTTTAAAGGTATAGCCAGTAATAATAATATATATATAAATTAAGATTTGAAAAAGATGCATTCAGAAGAAAAGCAGAGCTGCTGTTCAAGTGTTTCCAGTGCAGAAGAGACAGCTCAGTGTGTGTGTGTGTGTGTGTGTGTGTGTGTGTGTGTGTGTGTGTGTGTGTGTGTGTGTGTGTGTGTGTGTGTGTGTGTGTGTCCTACCTGCCGGGGGACACAGGGAGACGAGGACCAGCAGGACACGTGTCCAGGTGTGCAGCTCCATCCCGTAGACAGCGAGCGGTGAGAGCGGAGAGACGAGAGCAGCACGCCGACTGGAAGCTAACGGGAGTCTGCTTCTGCTTCTGCTTCTTCTTCTGCTTCTGCTTCTGTCGTCTTCAACTGGAACAGGAAGTGGAGAGGAACTGCTGTGGTGCGGGTGACACATGCACACACTCAGAGACACACACAGAGACACACACACAGAGATACACACACAGAGATACACAGAGAGACACAAATACAAACACACACACACACAAATATAGACACACACACAGAGACACAGAGACACACACACACACAGACACACACACAGAGACACAGAGACACACACACACACACACACACACACACACAGACACACACACAGACACGTACAATTAAAAAAAAATACATGCAAACATTCAAACAAAAAAAAAAAGAGGCAGAGCCATTTTGATTTTTAAGTTCTAACTTTATTGATACAAATCATCAGTTAACAAAAAATATAATTTCACAGCAAAGTCTTAAAGTTATTTCTAGAAGTTTCTCATCAGGAAGAAGCAGAATCTCGTCACAAAACCATGTTTAAAGGCTTTACAAAAATAACCCTTTTACTCCATGTAAATAATCAGGACTTTTAGCGTGTATAGAGCCAGCATATCTCCACCAGACTCCATGTAAATAATCAGGACTTTTAGCGTGTATAGAGCCAGCATATCTCCACCAGACTCCATGTAAATAATCAGGACTTTTAGCGTGTATAGAGCCAGCATATCTCCACCAGACTCCATGTAAATAATCAGGACTTTTAGCGTGTATAGAGCCAGCATATCTCCACATGTAAATGGGTGAATTAAGGGTTTATTTCAACCAAACCAGAGTGGTGATTGTTGGAACAGTGGAAAGATGAACCAAGACGGCTTTTGGTAGTTTTATTTAGTTTCTGTCCACTTTGAATGAAGTGTGTTTTATGATGATGAAAGTCCTGATTATTTACATGGAGTCTGGTGGAGATATGCTGGCTCTATACACACTAAAAGTCCTGATTATTTACATGGAGTCTGGTGGGTTAGGCGATAGCAATTTCACAGTTGTTTTTATGTTTAAAAAAACCCTTAATTCACCCATTTACATGTGGAGATATCCTGGCTCTATACACGCTAAAAGTCCTGATTATTTACATGGAGTCTGGTGGAGATATGCTGGCTCTATACACGCTAAAAGTCCTGATTATTTACATGGAGTCTGGTGGAGTTTGGTGATGGTGATTTCGGGGCTGTTTCATGTTAAACTAAAAGGATCTTACTCTTTAACTAAAAGGTCTATCTCTGTAGGGATCCATCCCATAATGTTGTCAGAAAAGTGCAGTTTGTTGTTGTGGCTTTCTAGTGCAAATCACACGTCTTAAATCAGTGTTTTAGTGAGTGGAGTTTGGTGTGTGGAGCTCCAAACCAACAGCAAAGCAAAACAAAGAAAAGAGAAATACTTTCAAATTAAAAGGGAGATTTTTTGGGGGTTTGAATATCAGCAGCGCCGCCCAGTGTTCAAACTCTAACACTGCAGCTTAAAAAAAACACGTGATATTTCTCTCACACCCACACACACACACACACACACACACACACACACACACACACAATTACAAG
>JABUOV010000684.1:0-16722 GCA_025617405.1 Perca schrenkii
CAGTTTAGTACAGACTCACACTGCTGCTAGCAGGACTGTAGACTCTTTTTTTTGTTCCTGTCTGGTTCTTTATTAATTATCTGCAAAATTATCAAAGTCAAGACAGAAAAAACGTGGTAACTTATTTATTTAATTTGTTAGTCAGACATGCAATGTTTTAGTTATAGTGGCACTATAAACCTAATTTATGCAAGAAAACCATTTAAGAATGTTTAATGTTTAATATTCAATAAACAACAATCTAACAATCAAGGTGAATACAGCCAGATTCAATATAGGGAGCAACAATGTAATTTTAAGACATGAATTGGCATGCTAACCTGGATAACACTAACTCACATTTCTGTGTTGTTCTCTGTTGTGTAGTAATTCACTTAAATATGTTGAGTTGCAATAAATTTAGTATAAAAAGTCACAAAGATGATCTTTATTTTTGCACTTTGATAGTTTCAGAAAGCTGTTTGCCCAAGCAGCCACCCAGAGACCCTTTGCTGCAGCTGGTCTCCCTCCAGAAGGCGTCTGGCTGCTGGGTGCTGGATCCAGCTCTGGCTGCTGCACTGGGAAAGACCAGCGAGGAGGTGGAAAAGCCCATGCTTGCATCGGTGGGTTATTGTCAAATATATAATAACATAAAGTATTTAATAAATAATTTTGTATGTGGAAGTATTTAAGTGTCTTATTATTATGTTGTGGGAAGTAAGATTTTTCCTTTTTGCTGTCTCTTGTTTTCTTCTCTTCGAATTTGTTTGTGTTTTTTATTTATTTTTTTATTTGGTGAATTAGGCGAACCAGGAAGTATGGGCCACCATTCTGGCTCTGATCTGGCTCCATGGTTTCAAGATGGATGCTCAGGAAGAGTGGGAGCTTCTGGCTATGAAGGCTGTGTCATGGCTCCGTGCCCAGAATGGTAATAACCAGAATCATAAGTGTTTATCTGTTGTTTTTAACAGGGTGTGCTGGTTAAAATCAGCTGTTGTTTCTTCTTTTGTCTTTTCTTTCAGCCCCATGTGTGACAGAGTGTGTGGAAGCTGCAAATGCTCTGTTGGGGTTCAATGTGCAGAAAGACGCCCTGGGACTCTGAGATTTTCATTAGATCAGCTTCTCTTCAGGATTAAAGCAGATTTACTCCATCCAACATTTTGTTTTGAACATTGTACCTTACTATTTACCTAGCAACAATTAAATATTGTTCTTTTATGTTTTTCTATTTGGTGTTTTCCTTGTTTTAATGTGCATTAGTCTTTTGATTTTGTACCTATTTTGGTACCTATAAATAGGGCTGTAACAATTATTACATAATTGTCTAATTGTCCATTTTTTTCTGTTTCTTTGTTTAACCACAACAAATTGCTAACATTAACTAAGGTCTTAAGGTCTATGACAGGTAATTGTTGATTTGGTTTAGATATGCCAAATTGTAATTATTTAAGTGATTATTGGGTGGACTATATATTTTATATATTAGTTCAATTGTAAATTGTTGGCACTTGACCCTATACACGTTCATAGCAACAAAAATGATAAGGGGGGGATAGAGTTAGAAAACCTGTTTTAATGAAGAGGTGTGGTTTACTTCATAAGCTGTGAACTTGTGTTACTACATCATCTGGGTCACATGACACTGATATAACCAAAAGATGTTTGAAAAGGTGATTAATACTATAAATTATTTTAAATTTGACTGAAATATATTATTATATTATATTGTTAATCGCAATCATTTCTCAGACAATGAATTGTACAGCAAACCTACGCTCTAGCTACCGACATTATCCCACGTATTACTCAGCTAGATATCGTCTTAAATTTTGGATATCGTAATATGACATAAGTTAAGTGTTGTCTTTTCCTAGTTTTAAAGGCTGCATTACAGTAAAGTGATGTACTTCTCTGAACTTACCAGACTGTTTTCTAGCTGTTCTCTTATTTGCCTTTTCCCCACTTAGACATTATATCCACATTACTGATGATTATTTATCTAAAATCTAAGTGTTAAGATGTTTTGTTAAAGCACCAATTGTCAACGCTAGAATATTGCCGCAACATCGATATCGAGGTATTTGGTCAAGAATATCGTGATATCTGATTTTCTCCATATCGCCCAGCCCTACTACCTACCGAATCAATTATTTGACAGAAAATATTGATTTATAAATACTTGTATTGTTTAAAAGCGATTGTAGCCTATTGCTTTCGCTAAAAAAGGCTATAAAAATACTTGTTAATTCCGTCACTATGGTTGGAACCAGTACATAGCAACATAAACTCTGTAACGTTAGCTTATTAGCGTTATAATTCACAACATTTCTGTTGATGGTGAAGTGAGACCAAAAAGAAAAAACATGATCAAGTTTCACGAAGAGACTGACTGGCTGATAATTTAAAGCTTCAAATCTAAATAAAGTTACCCAAAGAGCCATACTTTCCCCCCCCCAGAGACTGCAATATACATTGCACCTTACATTTTGAAATTGTTAGAACAATCCCCTCATTGAAAATTGCAACTTTGAAACTTTAAAGTAGTGGGGCCATATTTTGCCTGTGGGCGGTGCTTGATAAAAAGCTCATAATGTAGGCTATCCAAAATGAAGAATGCTCTTCTTTTCAGAAGCACTAATGTGTATAATAGGATTTTGATAAAGTGGCATTTGGATTCTTGGTAATGCGTGAGAAAAAAATCCAGCAGGACAGTTTATTCCATAAGGCATTCTTCAATTTGTGGAAGAATTATTATCATCACTTCTTTCATTTTTACATGTAGGCTGTACAGGATAAAAGTTTGTGTCTCCAGTCACACAACATTCAAATGTGTTGGTAAGCAGAGCTGGTGCTGATCTGTCCAGTAATTTAGTATTGCAATTCCAATTACATTGGCGGGCTACCAAGAGCCAGATTTAACAAAGAATGTTCAAATTTAAAGCAGCAGATGCCAAGATAACCTTTTTAGTCCCTAATATGGGTAAAACCCACAAAACACCAGCTTTTACAATTCCCACTATGCAACTCAGTGTTTTTCTTATGCTAAAATCTCCTTCAGAGCCACTAAAGACATTATATAGCTCTTTTCACAGGGCCAGTACTTGTTCTAAAAAAATATCAGATTCTTTTGTTTTTATGACTAATTAACCCTGCTACATGTAAACAGCTTTGTCTGTTTCAGGTTATTTCAGCCTGTCTGCAGGACGTGCTGCCTGCGGCCAGCTGGGAAAGTTAAGCGCTCTGAATCAGCGCCAGGCAGGGGAGCCAGCACAGAAACACCCCATTTGAGTGTGTCAGCACATTCAATGCAAAATGGGCGCCCTAGCATCAGCACTACATGGGAACTCGTCTCACCAGATTAAGCAGGAAAACGTGACTGGTAAGAGCTGTGCCCACAGTCCCATAGAAGGACAGCAGCGTGTGTTCCACTTTTCTTTTTCACACACAAACACACACACACACACACACACACACACACACACACACACACACACACACACACACACAAAGTGTCAGAGGTGTGACACAGAGGAGCAGCCCTCCACCCATCCTCCTTTGTGAATATTTATTGCTTATTTGCTAACAGCTGATACATTAACCAGTGTTTTTTCTGCGGAGTGACTGATGTCCTCCTGAGTGATCAGATCTGCGTCCATTGCAATGCTCTGCTATACATGGCAATGGTCTGTAATGCTTATCAGTGGTCTGTTATAAAGAATTAGCAGACCACAGAATGCCGTGATTGACCAATCAGAATCAAGCATTCAACCAAGCCGTTTAATAATATTGATTACTGTTACATTAGCCCATGTGTATTGATTGATACAGTAGATTACAGGATGTGGAGAGAGATTTTATATATTAGATTACTTGGTGCAGTAACCTGACACAAAATAATTATATTATAATTTTGGTGGGATTGTTATAGTTCTTTGTAGTTTTTTCTCACATTAAGTCCTGTGATCATAGCATGGTTATAATCATACTGGTTATAATGTTTTTATGTGACATTCATGTGAAAATATGTTTATACTTATTATAGTTAGTTATAGATGACAATAAATATATAAAAAACAATTTTTAACGTTTTTATTTCAAACTAATTTTGATTGCTGAAGAACATCCAAAATGTAAGTAGTTGTTAGCTTTCATCACTACAGCAGGAAGTCCCTAAATCTTCTTGTTGATTGTTGTACAGCTATGATGGTGAACTGCTGGGGTCTACTAACTTCCTAGAAGGAACCAGGTACAGATAGTTAGATTTTCTCCATTACTTTTTTTGTACTCATGTAAACTTGAAATGCAAAGGCTTAAGCTGTAATTGCTATCTGGCACTAATTGTATCCGGCTTTGCATACAATTAGACAGCGTTTTGAACTATAAGCGTGGTTAACAGGGACACCTCTGGGTTAAAATGCAACAATAGAAGGAAGAACGGACCTTAAGCAGTTGTGTTTCATTGTGTTTCCTTCTGTTTGGTCAGTTCCTCTGAAGAGTGTGGAGGTGGAGCTGGAGGTGAGCGACCATGTGGCTACAGTGGTCTCCACTCTGAACTATGAAAACAAGGAGGACAAACCACTGGAGGCTGTTTTTGTCTTCCCTCTGCCTGGAGATGCTGCTGTCTGTCACTTCAGTGCTAAGATTGGACAGAGAGATTGTAGCTGAGGTGAAGGAGAAACAGAAGGTGGGCTGGACAGTAAATATTTACTCACTACAATGGAGCGTAAAAACAGCAAACACAGTAAGGGCCCTATCTTGCACTCAGCGCAATTGCCTTTGTACACCGACGTATGTATCATTCCTATTTTGCACCCGACGCACAGCAGACTTTTCCCTCCACAGACACACGTCTGTAAAATAGGGAATGTATTTGCGCTGCCGGGGGCGGTTCAGCGAAAAGAGGAGGCGTGTTCCGGCGCAAATGTTCCCTGATGCTATTTTGCAGTTTCAGAAAACAATTCCGCCACTGACCAGGAAAAACCTGGTCTAACGTCAGTGGCGCTAGACTAAAGTAAGTAGCGCGTTATTCAGAGGAACCAGGTAAAAAAGAAACTGACAAAAATGTCAGACTTTCTGCATTACCTTTTTTGTACTTATTTAAACTTGAAATACAACGGCTTATGTTAACTGTAATTGCTATAGGGCACTAACTTTATCCTGCTTTGCATACTTTGCATACTTTTTGACAGCATGTTTAACTATCAGTATGGTTAACAGGGACTACTCAGGGTTATTTATAGTTAGCTATAGATGACCATAATATATTTATTAGTTTTTATAAAACACAAAATTTGATTGCTGATTTGCTGAAGAATATCATTAGCATTCATCACTACAGCAGGAAGTCCTCAAATCTTCTTTTTGATTGTTGTACAGGTACGATGGTGAACTGCTGGGGTCTTCTAACTTCCCAGGAGGAACCAGGTACAGAGCTGTTAGATTTTCTCCATTACTTTTTTTGTACTCATGTTAGCTGTAATTGCTATTGGGCATTCATTTTTTCCTGCTTTGCATACTTTGCAGACAGAGGCATTTAACTATCAGCTTGGTTAACAGGGACACCTCTGGGTTAAATGCAGCGATTCAAGTAAGAATAGACCTAAGTTGTGTTTCATTGTGTTTCCTTCTGTTTGGTCAGTTCCTCTGAAGAGCGTGGAGATGGAGCTGGAGGTGAGGGCCCATGTGGCTGCAGTGGTCTCCACTCTGAACTATGAGAACAAGGAGGACAAACCACTGGAGGCTGTTTTTGTCTTCCCTCTGCCTGGAGATGCTGCTGTCTGTCACTTCAGTGCTAAGATTGGACAGACAGAGATTGTATAGAGTATGATGATTGGAGGAGAGTGATCAGAGTCCAGATATATTCTCTCTGAGTGTGGGCAGTCTGCGTCCAGGAGAGAGCGCCTCCATCAGGCTGGAGTACGTCACTGAGCTGGCTGTTCAGGCTGATGAATGGCTGATGTTTTGTCTGCCTACTGTGCTCAACCCAGGCAACACCGTCATCAGGAATTTAAACTTCAGCTTAGTGATAAATCATAATATTTATGTTAAAAACATTAAAAAAACGATCTAACTTCCATGTGCTGCTGTGACTCTGTTGGTTTTGTGTTTGTGTGAAAGAGAGCCAGAGTTGACATGCTATACATGTCATACATACTTAAATTACATTTTTGTACAGCACTCTTGCGACGCAAGATGCCTGTTGTCCTCCAGCAATGCTGGAAGAGGACCCGATGTCGCCGCAGCGGCACTTAACGTTGTCGTGTCCAGTTTTACGGCAGCAGCAGCAGCAACGTGAGGACGGGGCGGATGACGCCTTCAAGCAGCCCTCACCGGCCACGATATTTGTTTTCCCACTACGGCCACGCCATGACCCGCCCTTCATTAGCATTCACACACTACTATTGGCCAGGCGTCCATGCTTACATGTACAGGTCCTATCCCCTGACCAATCCCCTAACCCCTCGGGCCCGTGCCCCTCGCAGCACCCATTCTGGGCGCTGCGTTTTAACCCAAACCTAACCTTAACCACTCAAGGTGAAATGCCTAACCCCAACCAATCAAGCTGCGTTTGTAGGGCGGGTCTTGGCGTGGCCATAATGGGATTCATAATTTTGCTCACCGCGGCCAGCTACTGCGCCGCCGTTAAACAAGGCAGACGAAACCACTCATGAATATGTTGTGTTTAATGTCGTTCAAGAGGAGGGCAACGTAGCTAACAAACACGATCAAATGAAAGGTGAACACCCTTTAGAGTGCTCTAACGTTACAGCAAGTCCATGTGGCTCAATGGAGGTGGCTAACAGCAGTAAAGCTAATGACAACTTCACAAGCGTTGCATTATGGAAGATTCTGAACAGCAATGCCCACGCTGCGCGACACACACACACACACACACACACACACACAGCAGAGCCGATCTGTGTGCGTTACTTCACACATCACATGTAACTGATTGGAAACGATACAGATTATACATTATTTACTGCCGCTGGCACAGATGAACTAACGCTACACTCTTTACTGTAAGTAGCCTACAATAAACCCTCCATGATTAAAAAGTCATAGGCATAAACACGAAACCGATATTTCAGTCTGCTCTGTCTGCGCTCTCCACTCTTCATCAACATCTGGCTCCACATGTCGCAGCTACCCACGGAGGTCAGACGCAAGCTCCTGTACCGCCTACAGACAGCCATGTCCCACCTTCATCAGGCGGCCGAGGAAGCAGAGCGGCTACAGAGGCTCAGTTCCTGGAAGGCGCCCCCCCAACTGCAGCGCCGTTGTCACGTCAACTGCCATAAGAGTAGACGCCCCACAGCCTCTGCTGCGGCTGTCTCCTCCCAGGCCTCGACCTCCAGTTCTCCACCCGGCCCACCTCTCCTGCAGCGGCAGCTGACTCCACCTGACCGGCAGGCTTCACAGGCCGGAAGACCATGAGGGCAGGCACCACCTGGTCCAACCCACCCCCCGAGCCACCCAGCAAACAGTAACGACGGTGGCAATGACTGTCTGTCCCACAACGGTTGAGAGCTGGAACCACAACGGCCCTTTTAAGGGCCATTTCCATCCATCTAAAGAGCAACCAAGCAGCTTTTGTTCCCACTGAACATTGGGCTGACAACATGACAGTTGTCCCCCATACAAACACACACCGGCCCGCCGCTGCACGCGGAGCTCTGTGTCTCTCTCACTATGCAGACAGCGGGAGCAAGCGTCCACTCACAATGGCCCTCATTTATCAAAAGTGCGTACACCAAAATTCCAGCGTACACCTGGCGTACACCCAAAACCACGGTGACTTTGAGATTTATCAATATGGATGTTGGCGTACGGCACGCTCAAATCCCACGCCAGCTCAGGAGGTGGTGTACATGTACGCACGTTTTCAGTTAGTGCGGAAATGCGCAAAAAAACAATTCCTAACACCACAAAACGCACTGACAAACTAAAAGAAGGCCGCTATGCGCCGGTATGAAACATTGTTTTAGCCTGGGGGGGTTCTGTAGGCTACAACATCTCACAGGAAAACACGGTGCCATAAATGTAGCGATGGAGCCAGATCCGATGCCCGGAGAGAAGTGTCCAGGACAGCCCCAGGTGGGGGCTATACGAAGGAGACAGGATATTATTATTCCTTTTAAAAGGTATAGCCTATAGTGTTATGTTTGGCAATGATATTCAATACAGGGGGGGCGGAGGACAAGCGCTCTCCGTCAGCTGTTGTCTCGATCCGACTCATGAAAACAAACAGGAGTAAAATAAAAGTCCCTGCATGAACTCCGCTACCGTGTGTTTATTTAAATATACTGTAAGTACACCTACATATGTAGGCCTAAGAGATTGCAATACAGGCCTGTATATTACTATTAGGACTATAGAAAAATGTGTCGATGTATAAATTAAAAGGCTAAACTTCAGCTGGAGTCCGATTTACGATGGCAACACTGTTGACCGCATCAGTGATCTCTTTCCGTTCCGCATTCTTTCTACAGCCTTTAATACCAGTTTTCAGGCTGCCAAATAGTACACACGTTAGTGCAAATGAACCGGAGATATCAGGGTTTCAATCTCCACCTCTGAAAAGTGCCGCTTCTCAGCCGGATTACGTCTCACCATGTCGTGAATTGTAGGGGCGAGGCCTCAAAACCCAGAATATATTGGGGCGTGCTATTCTAATGACGATCGTTTTCAGCCGCGGCATTTATCAAGGGCAGGTATTGCGTACACCTGGATTTCAAAGGTACGCACAGCTTCATAAATCAGGCGGAGAGGAGTGTAAGCATAATCTTACGCCAACATGTACGCCCGTTTCTACGCAAGATTGATAAATGAGGGCCAATGAGCGGTGCCACGCTGGCATCCTGACCCAGTGGCCGCTCCCTCCCCACACGGCAGTGACCGGCCGCTGCCCCTTTCGACATAGCCCTACCACATCCAAATTATTCCCAGACACAGGAGATTCCTGCGCTTCTTTTTTCAGGGGGCCCATTTTCAATGCAATCGGCTGCCGTTCGGGTACTCACTAGCCTGCTGCACTTGCACGAAGTGCTTGGCGATGGCACTTCAGCCGTTATGCAAAAAAGGCATCAGAGTCCTTTTTTATCTGGACGATTTGCTCATTTTGGCCCCCTCTCGGGACGTTCTGCAGCACCTGCAGACACTGGGCTTCACTATAAATTGACAGTAGAGCTCACTGGTCCCCACACAGACGATAGTTTATCTGGGCATGGACATAAACTCGATTGTCATAAGAGCCAAGCTGTCAGCGCCAAGGCGGTAAGCATTGTACTCTCTACTGTTGCGCACCATGCCACACGCAACAGTGTCAGCGCTGTCTGTGATGTGTCTTCTGGGCATTATGTCTGCGAGTCACGTGGTAGTATCCCTGGGTCTCCTCCACTGAAAGTGTTAAAGCACTTCACCCCTGTAGTAGCGAGGAAGCACGTCATCGTGCCGACAACTGACGTGACACGAGGACGCACTGTCACAGCTGAACTGCACAATATTTCACCCCCCCACCCCGGGCTGGCCGCTGAGCAGGAATGCTTGGAGAGACTAGGCTTGCCTCCTGCAGTGGTGCGCACTATCCAGGGCGCAAGAGCCCCCTCTTGTACGGCGCATTATGCAGGGTGATGGTCTGCTTTCCAGCGCTGGTGCACGGAGAAGGGTGCAGATCCCACATTGTGCCCCCTGCCCCTCGTGTTAACTTATCTCCAAACATTGGTAAATAATCATTTGGCTCCGTCTACAGTCAAAGCCTACGCAGCATCTATCTCATCCTGCCACGAAGGCTATGGGGAGAGGACGTTTTTTGCGCACCCCCTGGTTAAGCGATTTTTGAAGGGGGTCAGACGACAGAAACCCGCCGTGCACTCTCTCACACTCCAATGGGACTTAGTCCTGGTGCTCCGAGCCCTGGGGAAACCTCCTTTCGAGCCTCTGGCACAAGGCTCTCTCAGGATGCTGTCGTTAAAAACGGCACTTCTCCTCGCCCTGACATCAGCCAAAAGAGTGAGTGATTTATTTGCGCTGTCAGTTTCACCTTCTTGCCTCTCCATTAGAGGGGGCGGGAGCAGGAGCACAGCCACCTTACAGCCAAACCCTTCATTCACACCGAAAGTTCTAACGAGTTTTTTTCAGTCGAGGGTGTTTTCCCTCGAGGGTTTTTTCCCCTCAAGACAACGACGCAGAGGGAGCTTTTCACCGTCTGTGTCCGGTGTGTGCGTTATCACGATATGTTTTACGCATGGCAGACATCAGGCAACACACAGCAGCTGTTTGTACATTATATGGGACACTTAAAAGGCGCGGCCCTTTCAAAACCGCGTCTGTCTCACTGGCTGCACAAGGCTATCACCCAGGCTTGTAAGACGCAGGGCGCAGAGCCACCCCAGGGCGTCTGAGCACATTCTACGAGGGCACTGTCAGCGTCGGCGGCCCTTTTCAGGGGCATAACAGTGGCCGACATCTGCGCAGTGGCTTCCTGGGCATCCCCATGTCCATTCATCCGGTTCTATCTGCGTTATATGTCCCAGCCCTCCATGACCCACTCTGTCCTATACACACTCAATGACAAATGATGCGCCGTTGCATGTGTGTTTTACCTGCTGTCCTCATCCCTCCTGCACTGGGTGGTTGAGACAATGCTTTTTGGCAATAAATCGTATACCGTTGGAAAGCCTGTTTAGTTCCCTTTCAAATGGTGCCCCATTTGTAAGGAACATGCATTTGTGGGATGAGAAACAGAGCTGAGTATGTGGGTTGCGCCCATGAAAAATTTGCCAAATCTTCTCTGTCAATGCCAAACAGCTTATTCTGCCATTGACTCATTTGGTGTTTGGTGGATTGGATGATTGAAGTTTGAAGAAACAAGACATATTGGCCATTTAACAATGTATTCATTTAACAAACAGGAGCCTCAATAGCGTGTGGAAGAACCATACACAGCCACAACAGCCTGGCACCTCCTCCCCATGCTGGTCACCAGCCTGGTCACACACTGCTGTGGGATGGCATCCCATTCTTCCCACAAGTGTTCAATGGGGTTGAGGTCAGGGCTGCTGGCAGGCCATTCCATCCTCTCCACTCGCACATTCTGGAGGTAGTCTCTGATAAACCCCACTCTGTGGGGATGCATTGTCATCTTGGAGGATAGAGTTCGGTCCCAGACTGTGGAGATATGGGATGGCCACTGGTTACAGAATCAGGCAACTGATTGTCAGCACCTGGGGCTACCAGAAGCTCAAAACAAGAGTCAGTAGCAACAGCAAAGAAAAGCTGGCATTGTCAGAGATGATTTGGCAAATTTTTCATGGGCGCAACCCACATACTGAGCTCTGTTTCTCATCCCACAAATGCATGTTCCAAATGGGGCACCATCTGAAAGGGAACAAAACAGGCTTTCCAACAGTATAAGATTTATTGCCAAAAAGCATTGTTACCACAGAGAAATAATCCAAACACCAATTTCCTTATATGTGGATATGTATATATATATATATATATATACATATAGTACAAGCTCCAGCCACCCGATGCTTTTTCATGAATCAAGCGCATCTCACAGGCGTGACTGGGCAGGTCTGTGAAGTGTCTACCCCGCCTTGCTCTGCCTCTGATTGGCTTAGCCTAACCGAACCCACTCATCTTGCCTGAGAATCTAACCATCCCAATCAACTATGGCAACAAGTACTAGCCAATCAGAGGGAGAGTAGAGCGGGTTAAGCCTTCCACGTGCTTTCGCCATCCTATGAAAACAAAACCGGCATACTGCAGCTGTCCGCAGTGGTTGTCCAGTCCTGTTTTGTAACGTTTAAAGTTCACGCCATATATCTGCAAGGGGAAACTAACTGGACAGAATAATAATTCTCTTTAAAGGTAGGTATTTATTGAAGTATCAAATATGTCTTGGCTGTAAATGTTTTCCCCCCATATAGAGTCATATCTGACTGTGGTTAAAAGAATGAAAGAAAACTCCGGAAGTTTTTGACGAGTTCAGATCGGTTTAGATCTTTTTAATTTGGTTCAGATACTGAACAAGCGGAACATTTATGTTCACAGTGCAGGATTTCTGGAAATGGACATTGTAGCCAATGTGTGCGTGAGCGCGTGCGTCTCTGGCCTGTCAACTCGGGGCGTGGCAGTTAGAGACTGTAACTACTGTAGCCGATTGCTCTCATTGGAAAAAAAGGTTCTCCTGAGCTTGTAGCCTACTCCCTAGTACAAATTTGGTACAACTATTTTCTCAATACAAGTTAAAGTGGTGCAATCCAGTTAGACCTAAATTTAATGGTCATTTTCACACAGGCAGTGTGAAAAATTACATACATGTCATTTAGCTGACGCTTTTATCCAAAGCGACTTACAGTTAAGTGCATTCAACCCTGAAGGTGCAAACTCCAGACAACAAGTAGTAAGTGCAAGTACATTAGCTTTAAATAGGTAATGCTACAAAGAGCCATATCAAAGTGCAGCATCAAGAAATATATATATATATATATATATATATATATATATATATATATATATATATATATATATATATATATATATATATATATTTGATGGCGAGGTTGTTGTCCTGACATAGGCCGTGTGTGTGTGTGTGTGTGTGTGTGTGTGTGTGTGTGTGTGTGTGTGTGTGTGTATATGTGTGTCTTGGATGGTCTGACATAATCAGAATGGGCGTGGTCTTTACAGGAAGTCTGGAATGTGCGAGTCCATGATTGTTACATCCATGGTGCGAGCAACGCAAGTTCAGCGCAGCAGCATATGACATTCTATTTCTCAATAACAACTCTAATAAAATAAAAACATTCAGACAAGGCCTAACATGATTAAAGAAACATCACTAATTCACCTTGTTAAATCTAGGATGAGAAAAGGCTAAAATATCCTCCCCTTTTTTCCTCTGAATGTCTTTCTTGAAAAAATATATAGGCTATATTGTTATTTTTTAAACAGCTGTAGGCTATATTACTGATCCTGTATGCATGTGGTATGATTGCTATCATTGTTGTATGGCCTGGCTCAGGATAAACCCTTTTGTAAAACAAATAGCCTACATACAGAGAATGAATGGCATAAAACTTTATTTTATTATCTAGTTTGACAATCAGTCATAATGGAATAAGAACATAAACAAACTACTTTTAAAGTAGATTTTTTTCTGGGCTGAATTGGATCGTTGCATACACTTGCGTATCTACCGATGCATAAGCCAACATTTCAAGCATAATCTGAGGATTTCAGATACTTAAAACATTCATTATCACTTAAAACAATGCTGATCTTTGATGTCAGTGTATTTTTATGTTTTGATGTATTCATGATACATGGGAGGGGTAAACGGAGGGGCCCCGTTTACACGAAGGGAAGACAAAGATATTTTCCTGCGGTATGGCCTCTCATTTACACGAAAATCCCGTTTTTATCACAGAAAATGGTTATTTCTAAAAAGGAGAAATAAGAGATTTTGGAAATCTTTGTTTGCACGTTTGCATGTAAACTGAGACAAACGGAGGTTTAGGCAGCCGAGAGAGAGAAAGAGGACGTGATTGGTTGCTGTTGTTGCTATTGTCAGGATTCTGATGTGGGCTTGAGCTTCTTGTTACACTGCCACCTACAGGTCTGGCATGCTCTTGACTGCATTTACGGCATATATACATGGGTACATATAAACGAACACTTTTCTGAAAACGGAGAGGTTTATGAAAATAGCCGGCCACGTGTAAACGTAGCATAAGTGAACAAGTGGAGGGTTGTTAGGGACTGGAAATGTGAATCCACAAGGGAGAAGCATCTTTTCAGTCCGCTGCAGCGTAAAACTTGTTTTTGTCATTTTCATATTAAATCTTTTTGTTAAATCTTCATTTGACCGAGTCTCTCCTTTCTCAAAAAACTCAAAGAAAACGCAACAGTAGCCTAATGGTATCGAACAACTCTTTTTTTTCAGTTTTTTTCTGCAGAGACATTTCCTTATTCCTTATTTGATTATTTATTGTTATTATTATGTAACAACCTTTTGGGAGTTTGTTGGCGTTTTTTGAAAAAGAAAATTATTCAGTTCTGTCTGTGGTATATTCATTGTCTGTAGTTGTCTTTTCTTGCTATCTCTAAAACATGAAATAAATGGAAAGGAATAGTTTTAGAAAATGGAAATCTTCCTTTCTGTTACATAGGTTCTAAGATGAACTGCTGTGGTCTGCTAAATGCTGAGAAGGAACCAGGTAAAGAGTTGTTAGCAAACATTAAATTCTTACTAGTTTGTCTCCATTCAGACCTAAATAAAAGATGTTAATTGTTTAGCACCCTGTGAAATCAACAGTATCATGGTTTACTGCATTTTGTTTACAAGTATTTTCTTGTATATTTGACTTTTATCTGTTCTGTCATGCGAGTGTATAAAAAAGTGGTTCTGAATTTGCTGGTGTGTCTCCATGTGTGCAGATAGTTTTCCATGTAATTGTGTGTTTGGGCCACAGTGAGGCAGCAAAGGAGCTTTTCTAATCAAAACATGTTTAAACATGAAACAAGATAAATAAGTATAATTAGGTATAATCATTGACCTGTATCATTAACCATTTGTGCATTTTTAAGATTTGATCCTGTTTCTTGATCAGTTCCTCTGAAGAGCGTGGAGGTAGAGCTGGAGGTGAGGGACCATGTGGCTACAGTGGTCTCCACTCTGAACTATGAGAACAAGGAGGACAAACCACTGGAGGCTGTTTTTGTCTTCCCTCTGTCTGGAGATGCTGCTGTCTGTCACTTCAGTGCTAAGATTGGACAGACAGAGATTGTAGCTGAGGTAAAGGAGAAACAGAAGGTGAGCTGGACAGTATAGATTTACTCAAGACAATAGAGTCTGAAAACCCAGTGAATGTTACTCACATGTGTCGTCTGTTCTCCAGGCTCGTGAGGAGTATGATGACGCTTTGAGCTCCGGTCAGCAGGCCTTCCTGTTGGAGGAGAGTGATCAGAGTCCAGATATATTCTCTCTGAGTGTGGGCAGTCTGCGTCCAGGAGAGAGCGCCTCCATCAGGCTGGAGTACGTCACTGAGCTGGCTGTTCAGGCTGATGAAGGGCTGAGGTTTTGTCTGCCTACTGTGCTCAACCCTCGCTACCAACCTCGGGGTAGGAAACCCAGGCAACACCGTCATCAGGACTTTAAACTTCAGCTTAGACTTAGAACCTCTATTGTAGGCCGTACTGTAAATGGTCGTGCCACTCACCAAAAAGTACTGAGATGTGACCATGTTCATGCACTTTTAAATAATTTTATGTTATCAGTAAATTGATACAGCCATACATCATTACAATTACAGTCAACTAACAATGAAAAGAAAGACAGAACTGAAATATAAATATATGAAAAAAACAATTATAATTATAAAACTTATCTAGAAGTAGTAGTGTTTCTTTTTACACATTTGTATATTTACCATAGAATGAGCTTTATTTATATAATTACAATTAGTTTTTCTTTTGATTTCAAATTTCATTCTGTAAAAAAAAAGTTTAATGATCTGCATTTGTGTTCCTTGTTCAAAATCACTGAAAGTATTGTATTTGATAGCCCTGCCAATATGATTATAATTGCTCTTTTCCCCTTCTCTGGTCTCCCTGGGTCATTCACAGTTACAACCGGACCAAAGGATTTGATTGCTTACTGCCTCTTCAATTACATCATTTCAAACCTATCTGATCTTGTTCACAGGAAGTGAAGATGTTTGTATCCAGGTGACCTCTGTTCCAGCCTCTCTGGTGCCCTACAGTCTGTCTTTCTCTGCCCGAGTGTCCTCTCCTCGTCCAGTCTCTAAAGTAGAGTCCAACTGTCCCCTGGACGCTCTCCAGTACCTCAACACAGAGCAGACCCAGGCTACGGTAGGTAGAGGGCTGATGTCTCTGCTGTGTGATTCTTCCTCAATACTGAGAACATGATATAAATTACTTTATTAATATTTATGAGTATGTTTTGTGAACTGCAGGTCAAGTTGGTTGGAGGACACAAGTTTGACAGAGATGTTGAACTGCTGATTTATTACAAAGATGCCCACCAGCCCACTGCTGTGGTGGAGGCAGGACAGGCCTCTGCTAAGCCTGGTGCGTGCAAATTAGTGAAGATGTTACTTTGCAAGAAGTTCATTATCATCATCTTCCAACTGATACGTTACCTATGTTGGAATAAATAATACAGAGCCAGATTTGTGGTTATTTTTCTGTCTCTCCTCTGTGTTTCAGGCTCTCTGATGGGTGATCCAGTGGTGATGCTGAGCCTGTACCCTGAGTTCCCCCAGGCTGTGATGTCTTCAGTCGCCTCATGTGGAGAATTTGTGTTCTTACTGGATCGATCTGGCAGTATGGCAGGGTCCCGTATAAAGAGTGCCAGGGTATTCATTATGTGTTAGTTCTGTCATTAAATCATTTACAGTGTCCCTCTGACACAGTGGTCTTCACTATGTTTTCTCTCTTCCCTTAAGGAAACTCTGCTGCTCCTGTTGAAGAGCTTACCAATGGGCTGCTATTTCAACATCTACAGTTTTGGGTCCTGCCATGAACACATCTTCCCGTAAGTCACTGTCTCATGACACAGTCCAACAAATTAGTTCCTGTTTTAGGTGTTAATGCTTGTATATGTATGTGTGTGGTGGCAGTAAGAGTGTGGAGTACAGCCAGAAGACCATGGAAGAGGCTCTGAAAAAAATTGAGGAGATGGGTGCTGATCTGGGAGGAACAGAGATCCTT
>JABUOV010000685.1:0-16709 GCA_025617405.1 Perca schrenkii
CATCGCTGTGGAGACGGAGAAGTCTCTGTCGTCCCAGGAGCCCAACAGCCAGTACGCTGTCGGCCTCGCCGGGGACATCCTGCAGGGTGAGGAACCGTCGAATCAGCTTCAGCGCTCAGACGCTCAGTCTTTAACACAGGAACAACACACTTCTAACACAACTACAGGAACAACACACTTCTAACACAACTACAGGAACAACACACTTCTAACACAACTACAGGAACAACACACTTCTAACACAACTACAGGAACAACACACTTCTAACACAACTACAGGAACAACACACTTCTAACACAACTACAGGAACGACACACTTCTAACACAACTACAGGAACAACACACTTCTAACACAACTACAGGAACAACACACTTCTAACACAACTACAGGAACAACACACTTCTAACACAACTACAGGAACGACACACTTCTAACACAACTACAGGAAACGACACACTTCCAACACAACTACAGGAACGACACACTTCTAACACAACTACAGGAACAGACACACTTCTAACACAACTACAGGAACGACACACTTCTAACACAACTACAGGAACGACACACTTCTAACACAACTACAGGAACAACACACTTCTAACACAACTACAGGAACGACACACTTCTAACACAACTACAGGAACAACACACTTCTAACACAACTACAGGAACGACACACTTCTAACACAACTACAGGAACAACACACTTCTAACACAACTACAGGAACAACACACTTCTAACACAACTACAGGAACAACACACTTCTAACACAACTACAGGAACAACACACTTCTAACACAACTACAGGAACGACACACTTCTAACACAACTACAGGAACAACACACTTCTAACACAACTACAGGAACGACACACTTCTAACACAACTACAGGAACAGACACACTTCTAACACAACTACAGGAACGACACACTTCTAACACAACCACAGGAACAACACACTTCTAACACAACTACAGGAACGACACACTTCTAACACAACTACAGGAACAACACACTTCTAACACAACTACAGGAACAACACACTTCTAACACAACTACAGGAACAACACACTTCTAACACAACTACAGGAACGACACACTTCTAACACAACTACAGGAACAACACACTTCTAACACAACTACAGGAACGACACACTTCTAACACAACTACAGGAAAGACACACTTCTAACACAACTACAGGAACGACACACTTCTAACACAACTACAGGAAAGACACACTTCTAACACAACTACAGGAACGACACACTTCTAACACAACTACAGGAAAGACACACTTCTAACACAACTACAGGAACGACACACTTCTAACACAACTACAGGAACGACACACTTCTAACACAACTACAGGAACAACACACTTCTAACACAACTACAGGAACGACACACTTCTAACACAACTACAGGAACAACACACTTCTAACACAACTACAGGAACAACACACTTCTAACACAACTACAGGAACAACACACTTCTAACACAACTACAGGAACGACACACTTCTAACACAACTACAGGAACAACACACTTCTAACACAACTACAGGAACGACACACTTCTAACACAACTACAGGAACGACACACTTCTAACACAACTACAGGAACGACACACTTCTAACACAACTACAGGAACGACACACTTCTAACACAACTACAGGAACAACACACTTCTAACACAACTACAGGAAAAACACACTTCGAACACAACTACAGGAACGACACACTTCGAACACAACTACAGGAACGACACACTTCTAACACAACTACAGGAACGACACACTTCTAACACAACTACAGGAACAACACACTTCTAACACAACTACAGGAACGACACACTTCTAACACAACTACAGGAACGACACACTTCTAACACAACTACAGGAAAGACACACTTCTAACACAACTACAGGAACGACACACTTCTAACACAACTACAGACACACTGCTGCCAGGCTCCATCACCAAGCTGTCCCAGGTAACAGACACAACTACAGACACACAACTACAGACACACACACATAAACACACACAACTACAAACACACACACACACACAACTACAGACACACACACACACATAAACACACACAACTACAAACACACACACATTAACACACACAACTACAAACACACACACACACAACTACAGACACACACATAAACACACACAACTACAGACACACACATACACACACACAGACACAACTACAAACAACTACAGACACACACACACACATTAACACACACAATTACAAACACACAGACACACACACACACAAACACACACAACTACAGACACACACACACATAAACACACACAACTACAGACACACACATACACACACACAGACACAACTACAAACAACTACAGACACACACACACACATTAACACACACAACTACAGACACACACACACACACACACACACAAACACACACAACTACAGACACACACACACACTAAACACACACAACTACAAACACACACACACACACACACACACACAGACACAACTACAAACAACTACAGACACACACACACACACATTAACACACACAACTACAAACACACAGACACACACACACACAAACACACACACACACACACACACACACATAACACACACAACTACAGACACACACACACACACACACACACACACAGACACAACTACAAACAACTACAGACACACACACACACACACATTAACACACACAACTACAAACACACACACACACACACACACACACACACACAACTACAAACACACACACACAACTACAGACACACACACAACTACAGACACATTAACACACACAACTACAGACACACACACACACACACACACACACACACACACACACACACACACACACACACACTAACTCCTGGATGTTGTGTCCCAACAGGACGAGCAGGTGAAGAGCCACGAGAACCGGTTCCGGGCGGTTTCATCGGAGCTCGCCGAGATCTCGGCCACCACGCCAGACCGTAAGGTCAAAGGTCGAGAGATGGAGGAGCACAAGCTCCGGCAGGAGTACCTGGAGTTTGAGGTGAGACTTCAGATACAGTATTAGGGGACCACTAAGGTCTATATAAAAGAGACTTCAGATACAGTATTAGGGGACCACTAAGGTCTATATAAAAGAGACTTCAGATACAGTATTAGAGGACCACTAAGGTCTATATAAAAGAGACTTCAGATACAGTATTAGAGGACCACTAAGGTCTATATAAAAGAGACTTCAGATACAGTATTAGGGGACCACTAAGGTCTATATAAAAGAGACTTCAGATACAGTATTAGGGGACCACTAAGGTCTATATAAAAGAGACTTCAGATACAGTATTAGGGGACCACTAAGGTCTATATAAAAGAGACTTCAGATACAGTATTAGGGGACCACTAAGGTCTATATAAAAGAGACTTCAGATACAGTATTAGAGGGACCACTAAGGTCTATATAAAAGAGACTTCAGATACAGTATTAGGGGACCACTAAGGTCTATATAAAAGAGACTTCAGATACAGTATTAGAGGACCACTAAGGTCTATATAAAAGAGACTTCAGATACAGTATTAGAGGACCACTAAGGTCTATATAAAGAGACTTCAGATACAGTATTAGAGGACCACTAAGGTCTATATAAAAGAGACTTCAGATACAGTATTAGAGGACCACTAAGGTCTATATAAAAGAGACTTCAGATACAGTATTAGAGGGACCACTAAGGTCTATATAAAAGAGACTTCAGATACAGTATTAGGGGACCACTAAGGTCTATATAAAAGAGACTTCAGATACAGTATTAGGGGGACCACTAAGGTCTATATAAAAGAGACTTCAGATACAGTATTAGGGGACCACTAAGGTCTATATAAAGAGACTTCAGATACAGTATTAGGGGACCACTAAGGTCTATATAAAGAGACTTCAGATACAGTATTAGGGGACCACTAAGGTCTATATAAAAGAGACTTCAGATACAGTATTAGGGGACCACTAAGGTCTATATAAAAGAGACTTCAGATACAGTATTAGGGGACCACTAAGGTCTATATAAAGAGACTTCAGATACAGTATTAGGGGACCACTAAGGTCTATATAAAGAGACTTCAGATACAGTATTAGGGGACCACTAAGGTCTATATAAAAGAGACTTCAGATACAGTATTAGGGGACCACTAAGGTCTATATAAAAGAGACTTCAGATACAGTATTAGAGGACCACTAAGGTCTATATAAAAGAGACTTCAGATACAGTATTAGGGGACCACTAAGGTCTATATAAAGAGACTTCAGATACAGTATTAGGGGACCACTAAGGTCTATATAAAAGAGACTTCAGATACAGTATTAGGGGACCACTAAGGTCTATATAAAAGAGACTTCAGATACAGTATTAGGGGACCACTAAGGTCATCCAAAGAGCCTTTTTTAGCCCATAATACTCAGACTTTATCCTAAAAAATATTCTAGCATTTTATTTTATTTTATATTTTTCTGGCTTTTCCCCTGTAATCTTCTGACCATTATCCTCAAAATATAATAATAATAATAATAATATATATTTTTTTTATTTAAATTTAACTTTTTGGGGCATTTTTAGGCCTTTATTGACAGGACAGCTGAAGACATGAAAGAGGGGAGAGAGAGAGGGGGGGGAGGACATGCAGCAAAGGGCCGCAGGTCAAGGAATAAACTACACAGACACACAACTACAGACACACAACTACAGACAGACACACACAAGTACAGACACACAATTACACACAGACAGACACACACAGACAACATCGTAACATTTCGAACTCGGCCAAACAAACACATTATTGTCTGTGTGTGTGTCTGTTTGAAAAGACTAAAGACACACAACTACTGACACGCAAACACACACACACACACACACACACACACATAGACACACACAACTACAGACACACACACAGACACACAGCTACAGACACACACAGACACACAACTACACAAACACACACACAACTACAGATACACAACTACAGACACACACAGACACACAACTACAGACACACACAGACACACACACACACACACTACACAAACACACACATAGACACACACACAACTACAGACACACACACACAACTACACACACACAACTAAAGACACACAAAGACACACACATGCATACATACACACACGCAGAGACACAACTACAGACACACACACACACACAACTACAGACACACACACAACTACACACACACACACACACATGCATACATACACACACGCAGAGACACAACTACACACACACACACAACTACAGACACACACACACACAACTACACACACACACACACACACACACACACAACTACAGACACACACACACAACTACACACACACACACACACACACAACTACAGACACACACACACACACACACTACACACACACACAACTACAGACACACACAGACACACACATGCATACATACACACACACAGAGACACAACTACACACACACACACACACAACTACAGACACACACACACAACTACACACACACACACACACACACACACACAACTACAGACACACACAGACACACACATGCATACATACACACACACAGAGACACAACTACACACACACACACACACACACAACTACAGACACACACACACAACTACACACACACACACACACACACAACTACAGACACACACAGACACAACTACACACCTCTCTTCTTAAAGTTAAATGTGTATTATATTATAATATACACACATATATATAATATTTTTTTTTTCTCCTTAGAAAACGCGGTACGGGACGTACGCCATGCTGCTCCGCGCCAAGCTGGCTCACGGCGACGATGACCTCGCGGCGTTCGAGTCGCGGCTGTTCGACGACGGCGGTCTGCAGCGGGCGCACTCAAGCCCCACGCTGCCGCAGGACGCCACGGCAACGGGCGGCAAGGACAAGACGCGCGGCGCCAAGACGTCCAAGAGCCTCAAGGTCCAGCCGTCATCGGCCTCGGCCTCCAGGACGGGCGCCACAACTCCCACGGGCGCCACGGAGGGAAACAGGAAGAAGAACGGCAGTGGCCACAACCGGCAGGCTGAGCCGCACAAACAGGAAGTGGCGCCTTAAGGGGTTTTCTACAGCGAGCGTATAGCGTATAGCGTATAGCGTTAGCGGTGAGGATCGGTGGACATGAAGCATCATGGGTAGCAGGGACGGTAACGTGCCTCCCCTTTTTAAAAAGAAAACAACATAAAAAAATACCTTTTTCTGTTTCAACCTCAGTCGCGAGTTCTGATTGGCTGACAGAGCCGGGAGGAGGCGTTCGAGGGCTGTGGGACAAAAAGGAGGACAGTACGGATGAGCGTGGCGAGCTCTCGTGGTCGTCCTGACATCAGTCGGCTTCAACGTTTCTCCGTTTTTTCGGTTAATTTCAGCCTCTCTGGAGGCAGACACCAGTTCACACACAAACACTGTGGAGGTACTATATATATATATATATATACTATACTATATTTGTATATGTATGTATGTATACGTGTTTTATTTTTTATTTTTATCTCTCCGAGAGGGACAGAAACTAAACCTGCTTCTCCTAGCAACCAGTGAGAGGGGAGCCGGTTGCCGTGGCGACCGAGATATGACAGTGTGACGGAGAGAGAGCGTGGGACTTGTTGCCGTGGCAAACGGGAGAGGAGTCAGGACTCCCTCGGCCAAAATAACACACACACACATTAGTGTGTGTGTCTGTCTGTGTGTGTGTGTCTCTGTGTGTGTGTCTGTATGTGTGTGTGTGTGTGTGTGTGTGTGTCTGATGTGTGTGTCTGTCTGTCTGTGTGTGTGTGTCTGAGTGTGTGTCTGTCTGTCTGTGTGTGTGTCTGTGTGTCTCTCTGTGTGTGTCTGTCTGTCTGTCTGTCTGTCTGTCTGTGTGTGTGTGTGTCTCATTAGCACTTGATGTGTAAATACTAATGTGGAGGCTGTTCCAGTTATTATTATTATTTTATATTTATGGTATTTTTCTGTGTATGGAAGATGATTAGTGACAACAGAAACTACTGACTGAGCGCTAATGGAAACTCTGTCAGTAGTCGGGTCCCTAACGAGCTTCGTGTGTGTGCTGTAAACGATGCTGGACACTGACTAAACGATGATGGACACTGACTAAACGATGCTGGACACTGACTAAACGATGCTGGACACTGACTAAACGATGCTGGACACCGACTAAACGATGCTGGACACCGACTAAACGATGCTGGACACCGACTAAACGATGCTGGACACCGACTAAACGATGCTGGACACCGACTAAACGATGCTGGACACCGACTAAACGATGATGGACACCGACTAAACGATGATGGACACCGACTAAACGATGCTGGACACTGACTAAATGATGATGGACACTGACTAACGTTTGAATCGGTCCACGTTATCTCTCCACATTCCTCCTCTACTCATCTTTGTGTTTTTTTTTGTTTTAAAGTTAAAATCTTCTGAAAACGAACTTCAGAAACGTATGTTTTTGACTTGAGTAAAAAGAGTCTCGGCCTGATCGTCTGGCAGGGGTTTCTGGGTAATGAAGTCTTCCACGTGCAGTCCCTCCTGCGGCCACTAGGTGTCAGCAGAGTCCTACCACATGACCTGATATAGTTTAATGTGTAGTGACACCTCATCATTTATTTTTAATACTCAATAACAAACTGTGTGTCTGGAAAACCTTCAGAAAACCTTCAGAAAACCTTCAAAAAACCTTCAGAAAACCTTCAGAAAACCTCCAGAAAACCTTCAGAAAACCTTCAGAAAACCTTCAGAAAACCTCCAGAAAACCTCCAGAAAACCTTCAGAAAACCTCCAGAAAACCTTCAGAAAACCTTCAGAAAACCTTCAGAAAACCTTCAGAAAACCTTCAGAAAACCTTCAGAAAACCTCCAGAAAACCTCCAGAAAACCTTCAGAAAACCTTCAGAAAACCTCCAGAAAAACCTCCAGAAAACCTCCAGAAAACCTTCAGAAAACCTCCAGAAAACCTCCAGAAAACCTCCAGAAAACCTTCAGAAAACCTTCAGAAAACCTTCCTGAGAACTTGACAATTTAGTTTCTGACTGTTTCTGGTCACACAGACACAGACACACACAGACAGACACACACACAGACACACAACTACAGACACACACACAGACACACACACAGACACACAACTACAGACACACACACAGACACACAACTACAGACACACACACAGACACACAACTACAGACACACACAGACAGACACACACAGACACACAACTACAGACACACACTCACACACACACACAACTGCAGACACACACAACTACAGACACACAACTACAGACACACACACACAGACACACACACACACACACACAACTACACACACACACACACAACTACACACACACACACACACACACACAGAGACAACTACAGACAACTAAACACACACACACAGAGACAACTACAGACACAACTACACACAAACACACACACATACACACACACACAACTACACACACACACACACACACACACACAGACAACTACAGACACAACTACACACACACACACAAACACACACACATACACACACAGACAACTACAGACACACACACACACACACACACACAACTACACACAAACACACACACATACACACACAGACAACTACACACACACAACTACACACACACACACACACACATACACACAGACAACTACAGACACAACTAAAGACACACACTCCGGTGTGTGTGTATTAATAGTTTCTCGTCATGTTTTGGAGAGACCGGGACCAGTTTGAGATCTGAGACCAGTTTGAGATCTGAGACCAGTTTGAGATATCTGAGACCAGTTTGAGATATCTGAGACCAGTTTGAGATATCTGAGACCAGTTTGAGATATCTGAGACCCAGACCAGACCTAAACCAGGGTTCTTATTTTTTTATTGGTTTTATTTTCATTTTATTTAATTTTTTTTGAACATCTGGAGAAATGTCTGCGAACTTTAAGCGTTCGCAGATTTGGTTTTTCGGGACCCAAACGGCTGCGACCTCTGTTACTAATAACCCCAAATCTGGGAGACCTCACACAGCACGCCAGGAGGTGGTTCCCAGTGAGCGCTGGAAACTCCCGACGGACCACAAACGCACCGCAGGACTCTTTGGTCTCCCACAGCTCAGACTGAAGCCACAAAGTGGTGCACGTACGACACGCTAATTCGTACGCCATTTAGGCGTGTTATCAAGACGCACAATCGCTTTTTAGCGTGTTTATCAACGCAATTCGCCCGCCATTGACCTATGTTGCCGTGGCAAGCAGTATAAAGGGACCTAAGACCAGAACCAGGAGGTTGGAGAGCCGGGTTCTGGTCCTGTATGTGGCAATTTCCAGCTGTTTTTTATTTTATTTCTTTTTAAGTCTTCCCCCTAATGTCTCTTTCCTAAACCCAACCGTGTATTGGAGGGATCTTCAACAAGGGGGGTCCGGGACCCCTGGGGGGGTGGTGGGGGGGTCCTCAGAGTCAATGCATTAACAAATTAACAAATTATTGTTAATTTTGGAAAGTAGAAAGTAAGCAAATGTAAATTCCCACTGCTGATTACTGGCCTAGGTGGTCACTAAGGAAATCCACAGATCCACTTCATTCTAATGATTCACTTCCCCACATGTATGTATGTTTTAACATTACCATGCCAACAGTTATTAGTCTATTTTAATAGCTTAGTATTAGGTGTACATCAGCATAAAAGGCTTTAGGCTGCCCTTCATGTTATTGTAGGACCAGTTTAATATGCAACTTCATTTTCTACAATATATGTAGTAGGGGGTCCCTGCTCTGTCTCTCTTCCAGTTAAAGGGTCCTTGGCCTAAAAAATGTTGAAGACCCCTGGTGTATTGTTTTCATAAGTGTGTTTCTGTCATTATTTTCCGCGTTTTTGGCGCTATTTTCGCTATTTTTCGTGTTTTTATCGCTATTTTCCGCTATTTTCCGTGTTTTTGTCGCTATTTTCGCTATTTTCCGTGTTTTTGATGCTATTTTACACGTTTTTGTCACTATTTTCATTGTTTTTGTCGCTATTTTCCTTGTTTTTGTCGCTATTTTCCTTGTTTTTGTTGCTTTTTGTGTTACTAAACCTTTCCCTGTGTTCTTTTCCTAAACCCAACCTGTTTTTTTTTTTACACGTGTGACTTTGTTCTCGCGATAACATGCAACGTATGGCAACGCCACTTTGTGTTTATGTGTATAACTGTATAACAGCGTAAACGTAAGCGCCGATAGCTCAAAATGCGTCCAGATAACACGCCACGTGGCTTTAGGAACGTGGGCGTGTACGTTTACGCTGAGCCATGATGCACAGCTGGACACGTTGAGTCGTGGGGACCCTGAACGCACCGCGGAGACAGAAGACTTTAGTTTTAAAGGTACGGAGAGGATGTGACCCAGTGGTTCCCAAACTTCACTCAATAATGTTGTTTATTGTGTTTAATGTTTGAATTGTGTTTTTAAGCCATGCCACATCATGCTGCCTGAGCTCATTAATATTCATGAGCTCGCACCAGTTGCTCTGGTGAAAGGATTCTGACAGCCAGGCTCTCATTGGCTAGCTGATGGCTTAGCCAATCAGATTCAAACAGCTCAGCTTGTTGAATATTAATGAGAACTGGCAGAAAATCGAGCCGAGTCTTTCTGTACCACGCTAGAATGGCATGAAACAAGGTAACCAAGGCATTTTCTTCCACCAAAAAGCTTACAGAGTCCACGGTAGACCTTCAGACATCACCACAAAGTCATGAAATACACATGGCAGGGCACCTTTAAGGTTTTTTTTTGTCGCCTCTTTTTCCCCCCCTAGAAATTTTCGGCACTTTTTTTCCGACATTTGTCTCACCCGTTGGCGTCGAGTTTCTCCGAGAATATATCCGATGTTTTTTATTTTTGTGTTCTGAATCCATGCAGAGGTCCCGGAAGTTCCTCCCCTCCCTCCAGCGAAAGATGAACTCTCAGCTGACACACACACACACACACACTCTCGTATTTACACCCCCCCTCCCGAAATATCCAGCAGCACTTGTGTACTTTGGGTGTATTTGTCGCTCTGTGCAACGTAAAGCAGCATAGGATGAATGTGTCTAAAAAGTCAATGGCCGCTTTCAGCTCTCTGTCCTCTCTGTCCCCTCCTGTAAATAAACGTCCCGAGTTCACTTTGAGAAGCCATACTGTTAGCTGGGCGCTACGCAGGCTAGCGCTACGCTGCGTTTTTAGGGAGATCTTCCGTTTATTTATTCGGTGAGAGTTTGAGTTTAGTCCCCCCCCCCTGTGAGCTTTATTTTGGTCGTAGTGAAACACAAGCAGATGTGTTTGTATCATTTTGAAGGCTTAGAGGCAAAAATTAAAACATTTTGAAAACATTCAGAAAGTGTCTTGAGTCTTTTTTTTTTATTTTTATTTTTTTTGTATAGAGACGGTCCGATAGACACACACAGACACAGACACACACAGATACACACACAGACAGAGACACATATATACACATACACACACACTTATTTTTGGGTCATTTTAGGCCTTTATTTTGACAGGACAGCTGAAGAAATGAAAGGGGAGAGAGAGAGGGGGGAATGACATGTAGCAAAGACACACACACACACACACCAGAGATATACACACACACACACACACACCAGAGACACACACACACACACACACACAGAGATATACACACACACACACACACACCAGAGATACACACACACACACACACACCAGAGATATACACACACACACCAGAGATACACACACACACACACACCAGAGATACACACACACACACCAGAGATACACACACACACACACACACACACACCAGAGATATACACACACACACACACACACACCAGAGACACACACACACACACACACACACACCAGAGACACACACACACACACACACACACACCAGAGATACACACACACACACACACACACCAGAGATACACACACACACACACACACACCAGAGATACACACACACACACCAGAGATACACACACACACACACACACACACACACACACACACACACACACAGAGATACACACACACACACACACATACACACACCAGAGATACACACACACACACACACACACACACACCAGAGATACACACACACACACACACACACCAGAGATACACACGCACACACACACACAGATACACACACACACAGAGACACACACACAGAGACACACACACAAAGACAAACACACACACACACACCCGTCGCTATGGGCGGGCCATAGGGGGCCGGGCCCGCCCCCAAAAATGCTTGTGCCCCCCCACTTGAGGCACAGACCTCTTAAAAACATTACTTTAATTTTATATTATAATAGTTGCTAATTTTGTGTTGCATTAATGTTGCATTCTTTATCATTAAAACATAAAAAATATAAATAAACAATGGTGTGATTTTTTTGTTTGATTGATGGGAATCCAGCTACACTGCAACAGCCAATCACGGCCTTCCTAAAAAGAAAGTTAGGCTACGACGTGACGTAGCCTACGTCAGCTCAACAGTTACCGCGCATTTTTGAAAGCTGGATGAGTTTTCACCATAGACAGTATATATATAGTTTTCACCTGCTTTTACTCGCGTCAGTTCGTCATGGATATCCGTAACTGGTTGAAAATCCCACCAACATTCTCCTCTGCCAAATTGGATGCGACACCGACGCCTCCTGATGTTGTTGTTGAAGAAGGAGCCCCTGGACGACAGTCTGAGCCTGATGCTAGTAGCTCCTTGGAGCCCGACGACAGTCTGAAGGGGTCTACACACCGGGACGAATATCGGCGCGCGTTATTCGCCAGCGTTTTTCAACGCGTTTTGTGTGTTCACACCCAAGCGATTTTCGCTGACGATGACCCGAGTGAACATGCAAATTCATTCCCTGACATTAGATGGCGCTTAATGTAAAAGAGAAATACCCCGGTACACAAGGTGGCGATTGTCAAACGTTTGTGGGAAAAAGTTACAAGCCTGTGTACATGAAAGACAATTAAGTGAAATTAAACTCACCATCAAGGCCCATTTGCTCTGCAATACCACTCCATAGCAGTTCTCTTTTGTCAAGATTTTTGTAGTCGCTGTCGCGTTTATCATAAAGTGCTTTATATTCAGACACCAACGAAACGAGCAGCTCTACGTTCTTTTTGCCTCGCATCTTCTTCGTCTCCGGCAGTGTAGACGCTACTTGGCGTATATCTTCTTCGCCGTTACGTATGTATGTTTTGTGTGTTGAGCGCCCCCAAGTTGTGTTTTACTGTAACTTCAGAAGCTCCAGACACGTGAGCAAAAGCGCCAATCTCAGTGGTCGGATAGTTTTTGACGCGGCGCGTCAAACCAAAAAAACGAACCCGAGGCGTTTTTTTAAAAAATGACGCTTTTACGCGAGGCGTTTTTCGCGTCGGTGTGCACACTCACATTGGCGCCCTTTGTTTAGTCACGAGGCGTTAAACGTCGGCGAATATCGCGCGCGAAATTCGTCCCGGTGTGAACAGGCCTTGAGCCTGATGCTAGTAGCTCCGTAGAGCCCGACCCTGGGCCTGGCAGGACCTGCAGGTCAAGAGCAACTGCGACTGGGGCAGCATTTGGGCCACAACTAACTGTTGAATCAGGGGGTGTGACGGACAAACCCAAACAGGTTGTGTTGAGGAAATATCCAGTCAAAATGTTTGGTTAAAAAAAACGATTTTCCTCTAGCTGGTATTTGAACAGAGACTGGCTTGCGTAGGCTACTCGGTGGAAAAGGAAATTCACATCTGTATCATCGGACGCGACCTTCTTCATTAAGGGGTTTAAGATTTACAGACAAGGGCTTAAATAAGCATGCAGCTTCAAATGACAGGAGGGACTGGAGAGAGGACAGGCTGCCTCCACTCAAAGTACCGGTAGGTTCTAAGTCTCTGTGTGTGTGTGTGAGTGTGTATGCGTGCGTGTGTGTGTGTGTGTCTCATGGCACATGCATAGCAATGCATATCCTTCTGTTGTCTGCTTTAAAATGCAATATTTGACAGATGCTTCTGGTGTAACATCTAATATGTTGTATAGTCAAGTGTTTTATGGATATTCATAACAATTGCTTCTATGTAATGTGTTGTAGGCTATATAGGCTACCTGGTCATATTGCTGTTGGTTATGTTTAACGTGATGATTACGTGCGAATAGTATAACAAGAGTATATGATTATTTTATTTTTTATACTGTACGCTAATAATAATTGTGCCCCCCCTTGTATTTCATATGCCCCCCTTAAGACTGAGGTCTGGCGACGGGTCTGCACACACACACACACACACAGAGATACACACACAGAGATACACACACAGAGACACACACAGAGACACACACACAGAGACACACACACAGAGACACACACAGAGACACACACACAGAGACACACACACAGAGATACACACACATAGACACACACACAGAGATACACACACATAGACACACACACAGAGATACACACACAGAGAGACACACACAGAGAGACACACACAGAGAGACACACACAGAGATACACACACAGATAGACACACACAGAGATACACACAGAGATACACACACAGAGACACACACACAGAGAGACACACACACAGACACACACACAGAGATACACACACACACAGAGAGACACACACAGAGACACACACACAGAGACACACACACAGAGATACACACACATAGACACACACACAGAGATACACACACATAGACACACACACAGAGATACACACACAGAGATACACACACAGAGATACACACACAGAGACACACACACAGAGAGACAAACACACACACAAACATACACACACACACACACAGTTACACACACACACATACACACATACACACACACACACACACACACAGAGAAAATAAAGTCGGCAAAAACGGCGCCCAAAAGACTTGTTCAGGAGCACACAGAATAATTGGATATTCCAGTTTCGTCCGACGGGGAAGAAGAAGGTAAAACCCAACAACAGTTTCTGTTATTAGCCTAATAATCAGATGTCTAATCCTCCCGTTGTCTTATTTCCAATAAGCCCGTATACATCAGAACATTTCGGTTTGACCGTAACGTTAACGGGGATCCCTCCACTGTTACTGGAGGTTTGTGAATTATAAAAGTGTTGAAAAAAGGTTTAAAAAAGTAAAAAAAAAAAACAACGCAGGAAAAATCAACAGACGTCACAATAAGTGACAAAAAACAAGTGTTGGAAAAAACGTTTAATTTTAATTTTTTAAGATTATTTTTGGGGCATTTTACGCCTTTATTTGACAGGAAAGCTGAATAAATGAAAGGGGAGAGAGACTGTAGGCTATTGTATCTGAAGTCTCTTTTATATAGACCTTAGTGGTCCCCTAATACTGTATCTGAAGTCTCTTTTATATAGACCTTAGTGGTCCCCTAATACTGTATCTGAAGTCTCTTTTATATAGACCTTAGTGGTCCCCCTAATACTGTATCTGAAGTCTCTTTTATATAGACCTTAGTGGTCCCCTAATACTGTATCTGAAGTCTCTTTTATATAGACCTTAGTGGTCCCCTAATACTGTATCTGAAGTCTCTTTTTATATAGACCTTAGTGGTCCCCTAATACTGTATCTGAAGTCTCTTTTATATAGACCTTAGTGGTTCCCTAATACTGTATCTGAAGTCTCTTTTATATAGACCTTAGTGGTCCCTCTAATACTGTATCTGAAGTCTCTTTTATATAGACCTTAGTGGTCCTCTAATACTGTATCTGAAGTCTCTTTTATATAGACCTTAGTGGTCCCCTAATACTGTATCTGAAGTCTCTTTTATATAGACCTTAGTGGTCCCCCTAATACTGTATCTGAAGTCTCTTTTATATAGACCTTAGTGGTCCCCTAATACTGTATCTGAAGTCTCTTTTAATATAGACCTTAGTGGTCCCCTAATACTGTATCTGAAGTCTCTTTTATATAGACCTTAGTGGTCCCCTAATACTGTATCTGAAGTCTTTTTTAATATAGACCTTAGTGGTCCCCCTAATACTGTATCTGAAGTCTCTTTTATATAGACCTTAGTGGTCCCCTAATACTGTATCTGAAGTCTCTTTTATATAGACCTTAGTGGTCCCCTAATACTGTATCTGAAGTCTCTTTATATAGACCTTAGTGGTCCCCTAATACTGTATCTGAAGTCTCTTTTATATAGACCTTAGTGGTCCTCTAATACTGTATCTGAAGTCTCTTTTATATAGACCTTAGTGGTCCTCTAATACTGTATCTGAAGTCTCTTTTATATAGACCTTAGTGGTCCTCTAATACTGTATCTGAAGTCTCTTTTATATAGACCTTAGTGGTCCCCTAATACTGTATCTGAAGTCTCTTTTATATAGACCTTAGTGGTCCTCTAATACTGTATCTGTAAAAGTGAGAGTAAAATACAATTATTTATAACGTTTGATAAACTACAAAGTGCAACGGTGTTTGTTTACTGCAGCTCGGAAAAGAGAAGCGCGTCGGGTGTGTTATCATGCGTTAGAAATATATGTGAAGACCAGACAGACTGTAGGCTACAATATATGGGCGTGAATGATGGCACTCCTCATCAA
>JABUOV010000686.1:10000-16685 GCA_025617405.1 Perca schrenkii
TTCAGGGTTAGTTTCTGGCTCTGTAATGTTAAATATAATGTTTATATTTCACTTCTTATTTCCTGAGAAAGTTTGGATGACTCTTGTGTTGAAGATAAATCTCCATGTTGGTGATTTACTGGAATCAAACAGCTGATCTTTATTTCCTTTCTCCTGCTGTCAGAAAACAAACGGTCGTCTCCATCAGAGTAAAGAGAGACACAACACAACTCTACTGTTTCTGATAAAAGGTTCAAGGTTTGGTTTTATTGTCATTATACAACATAATTGTCCAATGAAATGCAATCGTCATTTACAGCTGGCTCTGATGAATTTAAGTTACCAACCGGGCTGCCTCTGTGGACTTTGGGCTAAAATATCGGAAAGAAAGTCAAAAATATCGGAAAGAAAGTCAAAAATTATTCCAAAAAGGCGACAAAAACCTTAAAAAATGAACAAAAACTTGTAAAAAGCCCCCCTCCATAAGTCCTGCCTATGTGTACATAGTTTTCTCTCCACGTTAGTTATCTGGGCATTAGGGCTCAACCATGTGGGGGAAACAATCTAATTGTGATTTTTCTGCCAAGTTAGTCTTTGGTCTCTTCAGGGTTAGTTTCTGGCTCTGTAATGTTAAATATAATGGGCCTCATTCACCAATATCTTCCTAAGTTTTCTCTTAAATATGTTCTTAAGAAGGTTTCAAAGAAAAGTTTACGCCGGATTCATGACGTGTTCTTAAACAGCAGATTTGTTCGCACCTGTGTTCTTAGGATTGATGAATCCCACGTCTTCGTAACTGAAAGCGCGTGCCAGTTGTTCCTAATTAGCATAAGAAAACGCCCCAAAAATTCCCATATAAGGACATGACACTTCCTGTGCACCTCCGGGGAGACAGGTTGTCGGAGCTTGTGGAGGAAGTACTGAATCTCAGTACTTAAATAAAAGTACAAATAACCAGAGACATATTTACTTTAGTAAAAGTAGAAGGTGTCCACAACCACAAACAAGGCCTGGCTTTTAAGAAAAGTTCCTATCCTAACCATAAAACGGAAATATGTTAGAATTGGAATGCGGTTGGTTTTATTCATGGATGTATTTCATTTTCTTTAACCATGCAAGTAAGCAAATAAAGTGTGTGAAGCAGCGCAAATGGGGAGATGTGAACAGGTCCAGCCAAATAAATAAGATATGAACGCGTCTTACGCAGCCTGGCGGAGGAGTAAACGACGCTGTGGAGAGAAATAGATATAGCAACTTTGATTTAAAAACGGGAATAATAAAAAAAAAAACATTTTCACTTTTACCGGAGGCTGTATTACTGAGGGTCAGCAGCGCTGTGCCTGGGCTCTGATCCAAGCCGGCTGGAGCACCGGAGCCGGCTTGGATCAGCGGTGCCCCATATATACAGTATCTACGGCAACCAAACTTCACCCCCATATATACAGTATCTATGGCAACCAAACTTTACTGGTGAGACAAACATGTGACGGTCAGGAAGACGTTTTGGCAGGGGGGGAGAAACTGATCAGAAAATGTAACGGAACGTTGTAGAAATGTAGTGGAGTAGAAAGTATAGATAATTGCTGCAAAATGTAACAAAGTAAAAGTCAAAAGTAGGCTATGCACTATTGAGTCTACTTAAGTAAAGTACAGATACGTGAAAAATGTACTTAAGTACAGTTAGGACGAATTTGTACTTTGTTACATTCTACCACTGCATTTCGGCCCTATAAATAGCGATCAATCACCAAATAATGCAGGATTTAATCAGTTTAATTGCTGATGTAAATTGCAGTGTTAGTGTCTTTTTTGAATAATAAGATTTTTTTATCAACAAATGATCAGAAATACATTACAGTACAATACTATCATTGTAAACGACTGTAGAATTAAATAACACGCAGTAAGCAATCATTTGGAGCAAATTGTCATCACTCAAATGTGCGTAAGAGTGCTTTTCAGTGTTCGTAGATTTTGTTCTTAGCTAAGAACAAATCCAAGTTAAGAAAACATTAGTGAATGCCAGAATCTTCGTAAAAAAGTGCGTAAGAAGGGTTTAAGAACACATTTCTTCGTAAGAACGGTTGGTGAATGAGGCCCATTGTTTTTAACGTCTCAGGCAGGGTTTCTCCACCATTGGAGCCGTTTTAGGTTCCACCTAACTGAATTAATGTGAAGTCAATGTGAGCATCAAAACTAAACTTTTCTCAGATTTTATGATTGTAGTCAGACTTCTTTAGCTTTAAGTTTGACTTTAATCTTTCTGAGTGTTATTTGTTTATCAGCTGATCTAGCTTTTCTAACATTTAAGACACACATATGGTAATAATAACAGTCCAACATTATGCAAAATTACATATTCTTTTATTGACAAACGTAACCTTTTCTTGAAAGACCAACCCTAAACTCCCCGCCACTGAATATTCAGACCTCAGTCTTCTACAAAACCTAGAACAAACACTGACAGGACAGAAAAGTGAGATTGATTCTCAGTCTTGGCTCCATTAGTCCAAATTTCATTTTATTGTGAAAATCTGCTCCTGTTGCAGCCCTTCCTGCCTGCTTCCTGACAGGTGGAGCTGGGACTCATTCCAGGAAACAGCTCACCTGTGTCAGAGATTTCTCTCCAGGTGGAGAGTAACCCTCTTCTTCATCAACTCTTCTTCATCAACTCTTCTTCATCAACTCTTTGGACTGTTTGAAGAAACTGTAAGTTGCTGTTTGATACTTTAACAACACGTTAGTCTTTGGTCTCTTCAGGGTTAGTTTCTGGCTCTGTAATGTTAAATATAATGTTTCTACTTCACTTCTTATTTCCTGAGAAAGTTTGGATGACTCTTGTGTTGAAGATAAATCTCCATGTTGGTGATTTACTGGAATCAAACAGCTGATCTTTATTTCCTTTCTCCTGCTGTCAGAAAACAAACGGTCGTCTCCATCAGAGTAAAGAGAGACACAACACAACTCTACTGTTTCTGATAAAAGGTTCAAGGTTCGGTTTTATTGTCATTATACAACAGATTTGTCCAATGAAATGCAATCGTCATTTACAGCTGGCTCTGATGAATTTAAGTTACCAACCGGGCTGCCTCTGTGGACTTTGGGCTAAAATATCGGAAAGAAAGTCAAAAATTATTCAAATAAAGGCGAAAAAAAAACTTAAAAAATTAACAAAAACTTGTAAATCGCCCCCCTCCATAAGTCCTGCCTATGTGTACATAGTTTTCTCTCCACGTTAGTTATCTGGGCATTAGGGCTCAACCATGTGGGGGAAACAATCTAATTGTGATTTTTCTGCCAAGTTAGTCTTTGGTCTCTTCAGGGTTAGTTTCTGGCTCTGTAATGTTAAAAACAATGGGCCTCATTCACCAATATCTTCCTAAGTTTTCTCTTAAATATGTTCTTAAGAAGGTTTCAAAGAAAAGTTTACGCCGGATTCATGACGTGTTCTTAAACAGCAGATTTGTTCGCACCTGTGTTCTTAGGATTGATGAATCCCACGTCTTCGTAACTGAAAGCGCGTGCCAGTTGTTCCTAATTAGCATAAGAAAACGCCCCAAAAATTCCCATATAAGGACATGACACTTCCTGTGCACCTCCGGGGAGACAGGTTGTCGGAGCTTGTCGGAGCCGCGGTGGAGGAAGTACTGAATCTCAGTACTTAAATAAAAGTACAAATAACCAGAGACATATTTACTTTAGTAAAAGTAGAAGGTGTCCACAACCACAAACAAGGCCTGGCTTTTAAGAAAAGTTCCTATCCTAACCATAAAACGGAAATATGTTAGAATTGGAATGCGGTTGGTTTTATTCATGGATGTATTTCATTTTCTTTAACCATGCAAGTAAGCAAATAAAGTGTGTGAAGCAGCGCAAATGGGGAGATATGAAGAGGTCCAGCCAAATAAATAAGATATGAACGCGTCTTACGCAGCCTGGCGGAGGAGTAAACGACGCTGTGGAGAGAAATAGATATAGCAACTTTGATTTAAAAACGGGAATAATAATAAAAAAAAACGTTTTCATTTTCACTTTTACCGGAGGCTGTATTACTGAGGGTCAGCAGCGCTGTGCCTGGGCTCTGATCCAAGCCGGCTGGAGCACCGGAGCCGGCTTGGATCAGCGGTGCCCCATATATACAGTATCTACGGCAACCAAACTTCACCCCCATATATACAGTATCTATGGCAACAAAACTTTACTGGTGAGACAAACATGTGACGGTCAGGAAGACGTTTTGGCAGGGGGGGAGAAACTGATCAGAAAATGTAACGGAACGTTGTAGAAATGTAGTGGAGTAGAAAGTATAGATAATTGCTGCAAAATGTAACAAAGTAAAAGTCAAAAGTAGGCTATGCACTATTGAGTCTACTTAAGTAAAGTACAGATACGTGAAAAATGTACTTAAGTACAGTTAGGACGAATTTGTACTTTGTTACATTCTACCACTGCATTTCGGCCCTATAAATAGCGATCAATCACCAAATAATGCAGGATTTAATCAGTTTAATTGCTGATGTAAATTGCAGTGTTAGTGTCTTTTTTGAATAATAAGATTTTTTATCAACAAATGATCAGAAATACATTACAGTACAATACTATAATTGTAATCGACTGTAGAATTAAATAACACGCAGTAAGCAATCATTTGGAGCAAATTGTCATCACTCAAATGTGCGTAAGAGTGCTTTTCAGTGTTCGTAGATTTTGTTCTTAGCTAAGAACAAATCCAAGTTAAGAAAACATTAGTGAATGCCAGAATCTTCGTAAAAAAGTGCGTAAGAAGGGTTTAAGAACACATTTCTTCGTAAGAACGGTTGGTGAATGAGGCCCATTGTTTTTAACGTCTCAGGCAGGGTTTCTCTACCATTCGAGTAATTTTAGGTACCACCTAACTGAATTAATATGAAGTCAATGTGATCATCAAAACTAAACTTTTCTCAGATTTTATGATTGTAGTCAGACTTCTTTAGCTTTAAGTTTGACTTTAATCTTTCTGAGTGTTATTTTTTTATCAGCTGATCTAGCTTTTCTAACATTTAAGACACACATATGGTAATAATAACAGTCCAACACTATGCAAAATTGCATATTGTTTTATTGACAAACGTAACCTTTTCTTCAAAGACAAACCATAAACTCCCCGCCACTGAATATTTGGACCTCAGTCTTCTACAAAACCTAGAACAAACACTGACAGGACAGAAAAGTGAGATTGATTCTCAGTCTTGGCTCCATTAGTCCAAATTTCATTTTATTGTGAAAATCTGCTCCTGTTGCAGCCCTTCCTGCCTGCTTCCTGACAGGTGGAGCTGGGACTCATTCCAGGAAACAGCTCACCTGTGTCAGAGATTTCTCTCCAGGTGGAGAGTAACACTCTTCTTCATCCACTCTTCTTCATCAACTCTTCTTCATCAACTCTTTGGACTGTTTGAAGAAACTGTAAGTTGCTGTTTGATACTTTAACAACACGTTAGTCTTTGGTCTCTTCAGGGTTAGTTTCTGGCTCTGTAATGTTAAATATAATGTTTCTACTTCACTTCTTATTTCCTGAGAAAGTTTAGACGACTCTTGTGTTGAAGATAAATCTCCATGTTGGTGATTTACTGGAATCAAACAGCTGATCTTTATTTCCTTTCTCCTGCTGTCAGAAAACAAACGGTCGTCTCCATCAGAGTAAAGAGAGACACAACACAACTCTACTGTTTCTGATAAAAGGTTCAAGGTTCGGCTTTATTGGCATTATACAACATAATTGTCCAATGAAATGCAATCGTCATTTAGTCAGAGGGCTGCGTCTGTGGACTTTGGGCTAAAATATCGGAAAGAAAGTCGAAAATATAGGAAAGAAAGTCAAAAATTATTCCAAAAAGGCGACAAAAACCTTAAAAAAGGAACAAAAACTTGTAAAAAGCCCCCCTCCATGAATCCTGCCTATGTGTACATAGTTTTCTCAATTGTGATTTTTCTGCCAAGTTAGTCTTTGGTCTTTTCAGGGTTAGTTTCTGGCTCTGTAATGTTAAATATAATGTTTCTACTTCACTTCTTATTTCCTGAGAAAGTTTGGATGACTCTTGTGTTGAAGATAAATCTCCATGTTGGTGATTTACTGGAATCAAACAGCTGATCTTTATTTCCTTTCTCCTGCTGTCAGAAAACAAACGGTCGTCTCCATCAGAGTAAAGAGAGACACAACACAACTCTACTGTTTCTGATAAAAGGTTCAAGGTTCAAGGTTTGGTTTTATTGTCATTATACAACAGATTTGTCCAATGAAATGCAATCGTCATTTACAGCTGGCTCTGATGAATTTAAGTTACCAACCGGGCTGCCTCTGTGGACTTTGGGCTAAAATATCGGAAAGAAAGTCAAAAAATATTCAAATAAAGGCGAAAAAAACCTTAAAAAATGAACAAAAACTTGTAAATCGCCCCCCTCCATAAGTCCTGCCTATGTGTACATAGTTTTCTCTCCACGTTAGTTATCTGGGCATTAGGGCTCAACCATGTGGGGGAAACAATCTAATTGTGATTTTTCTGCCAAGTTAGTCTTTGGTCTCTTCAGGGTTAGTTTCTGGCTCTGTAATGTTAAAAACAATGGGCCTCATTCACCAATATCTTCCTAAGTTTTCTCTTAAATATGTTCTTAAGAAGGTTTCAAAGAAAAGTTTACGCCGGATTCATGACGTGTTCTTAAACAGCAGATT
>JABUOV010000687.1:0-5000 GCA_025617405.1 Perca schrenkii
TCACATGACATCACCATGACATCACCATGACATCATCATGACATCACCATGACATCACATGACATCACATGACATCACCATGAAAACTAAGGCAGGCTACACACTTGCACTTTGTCAGAAACACTGTAAACACTACATACTACTCTCTACTGTTGTCTCTCTACATACTACTCTCTACTGCTGTCTCTCTACATACTACTCTCTACTGTTGTCTCTCTACATACTACTCTCTACTGCTGTCTCTCTACATACTACTCTCTACTGCTGTCTCTCTACATACTACTCTCTACTGTTGTCTCTCTACATACTACTCTCTACTGTTGTCTCTCTACATACTACTCTCTACTGTTGTCTCTCTACATACTACTCTCTACTGTTGTCTTCTACATACTACTCTCTACTGTTGTCTCTCTACATACTACTCTCTACTGTTGTCTCTCTACATACTACTGTCTACTGCTGTCTCTCTACATACTACTCTCTACTGTTGTCTCTCTACATACTACTCTCTACTGCTGTCTCTCTACATACTACTCTCTACTGCTGTCTCTCTACATACTACTGTCTACTGCTGTCTCTCTACATACTACTCTCTACTGTTGTACTCTACTGCTCTCTCTACATACTACTCTCTACTGTTGTCTCTCTACATACTACTTCTACTGCTGTCTCTACATACTACTCTACTGCTGTCTCTCTACATACTACTCTCTACTGCTGTCTCTCTACATACTACTCTCTACTGCTGTCTCTCTACATACTACTCTCTACTGCTGTCTCTCTACATACTACTCTCTACTGTTGTATCTCTACTGCTGTCTCTCTACATACTACTCTCTACTGCTGTCTCTCTACATACTACTCTCTACTGTTGTATCTCTACTGCTGTCTCTCTACATACTACTCTCTACTGCTGTCTCTCTACATACTACTCTCTACTGCTGTCTCTCTACATACTACTCTCTACTGCTGTCTCTCTACATACTACTCTCTACTGTTGTCTCTCTACTCTAATACTACTCTCTACTGTTGTCTCCCTACATACTACTCTCTACTGCTGTCTACTCTACTACTGCTGTCTCTCTACATACTACTCTCTACTGTTGTCTCTCTACATACTACTCTCTACTGTTGTCTCTCTACATACTACTCTCTACTGTTGTCTCTCTACATACTACTCTCTACTGTTGTCTCCCTACATACTACTCTCTACTGCTGTCTCTCTACATACTACTCTCTACTGCTGTCTCTCTACATACTACTCTCTACTGCTGTATCTCTACTGCTGTCTCTCTACATACTACTCTCTACTGCTGTCTCTCTACATACTACTCTCTACTGTTGTCTCTCTACATACTACTCTCTACTGTTGTCTCTCTACATACTACTCTCTACTGTTGTCTCTCTACATACTACTCTCTACTGCTGTCTCTCTACATACTACTCTCTACTGTTGTCTCTCTACATACTACTCTCTACTGTTGTCTCTCTACATACTACTTCTACTGTTGTCTCTCTACATACTACTCTCTACTGTTGTCTCTCTACATACTACTTTCTACTGCTGTCTCTCTACATACTACTCTCTACTGTTGTCTCTCTACATACTACTCTCTACTGTTGTCTCTCTACATACTACTCTCTACTGCTGTCTCTCTACATACTACTCTCTACTGCTGTCTCTCTACATACTACTCTCTACTGTTGTCTCTCTACATACTACTCTCTACTGTTGTCTCTCTACATACTACTCTCTACTGCTGTCTCTCTACATACTACTCTCTACTGTTGTCTCTCTACATACTACTCTCTACTGTTGTCTCTCTACATACTACTCTCTACTGTTGTCTCTCTACATACTACTCTCTACTGTTGTCTCTCTACATACTACTTCTACTGTTGTCTCTCTACATACTACTCTCTACTGTTGTCTTCTACATACTACTCTCTACTGTTGTCTTCTACATACTACTCTCTACTGTTGTCTCTCTACATACTACTCTCTACTGTTGTCTCTCTACATACTACTCTCTACTGTTGTCTCTCTACATACTACTCTCTACTGTTGTCTCTCTACATACTACTCTCTACTGTTGTCTCTCTACATACTACTCTCTACTGTTGTCTCTCTACATACTACTCTCTACTGTTGTCTCTCTACATACTACTCTCTACTGCTGTCTCTCTACATACTACTCTCTACTGCTGTCTCTCTACATACTACTCTCTACTGCTGTCTCTCTACATACTACTCTCTACTGCTGTCTCTCTACATACTACTCTCTACTGCTGTCTCTCTACATACTACTCTCTACTGTTGTCTCTCTACATACTACTCTCTACTGTTGTCTCTCTACATACTACTCTCTACTGTTGTCTCTCTACATACTACTCTCTACTGTTGTCTCTCTACATACTACTCTCTACTGTTGTCTCTCTACATACTACTCTCTACTGTTGTCTCTCTACATACTACTCTCTACTGTTGTCTCTCTACATACTACTCTCTACTGCTGTCTCTCTACATACTACTCTCTACTGTTGTCTCTCTACATACTACTCTCTACTGTTGTCTCTCTACATACTACTCTCTACTGTTGTCTCTCTACATACTACTCTCTACTGTTGTCTCTCTACATACTACTCTCTACTGTTGTCTCTCTACATACTACTCTCTACTGTTGTCTCTCTACATACTACTCTCTACTGTTGTCTCTCTACATACTACTCTCTACTGCTGTCTCTCTACATACTACTCTCTACTGTTGTCTCTCTACATACTACTCTCTACTGTTGTCTCTCTACATACTACTCTCTACTGTTGTCTCTCTACATACTACTCTCTACTGCTGTCTCTCTACATACTACTCTCTACTGTTGTCTCTCTACATACTATACTCTACTGCTGTCTCTCTACATACTACTCTCTACTGATGTCTCTCTACATACTACTCTCTACTGCTGTCTCTCTACATACTCCTCTCTACTTCTGTCTCTCTACATACTACTCTCTACTGTTGTCTCTCTACATACTACTCTCTACTGCTGTCTCTCTACATACTACTCTCTACTGATGTCTCTCTACATACTACTCTCTACTGCTGTCTCTCTACATACTACTCTCTACTGCTGTCTCTCTACATACTACTCTCTACATACTACTCTCTACTGCTGTCTCTCTACATACTACTCTCTACTGCTGTCTCTCTACATACTACTCTCTACTGCTGTCTCTCTACATATGCATGCTGCCCTGTTGGTGGACATTGGGTCTCTCTAAGATGTTTTGGTGGATGGCCAGCTGACCTGCCGGGGGAGAATGAAGTGCACGTCTCCAGAATCTCTTTCCTCAGCACGAGAGAACATTCCCAGCGCTGTAGCTCACTGACAGAGCAGCGAGCAGCGAGCGTTTATCGGCTTTCACGAGTTGTGAAACCTGGAATAAATCAGCGGCGCTGCCAAGCTCCCGCTGACGTTATCGGCTCTCCGCCATCAATCAGAAACTCTGAAGGCGTTCCTTTGCTCGGATGATTCCTCCTGACAGGCCGAGCCCCAACACACACACACACATACAGAGACACACACACACACACACACACACACACACACACACAAACACAAACACAGACAGAGACACACACAGACAACACATAGACACACACACACACACAAACACAGACACACACACACACATACAGAGACACACACACACACACACACACACACACACTCACACACACACACACACACACACACACACACACACACAAACTCACACACACACACTCACACACACACACTACACACACACACACACACACTCCTGACAGGCCGAGCCCCAACATGTCAGCCCCAGCGTTGCTGATTGCTTGCAGATATTTGGAGGTCTGACAGCTCTGAGCCGTCTCCATGAACAGACCATCCATATCTATATGTATGGATATATGTACATATATCCATACATATAGATATATATATGGATATCCATATACACTCACCTAAAGGATTATTAGGAACACCCTACTAAGACCGTGTTTGACGGTTCTTTCTCCTTCAGAACTGCCTTCATTCTTGGTGCCATTGATCCAACAAGGTGCTGGAAGCATTCTTTAGAAATGTTGGCCCATATTGAGAGGATAGCATCTTACAGTTGATGGAGATTTGTTGGATGCACATCCATGGCACGAAGCTCCCGTTCCACCACATCCCAAAGATGTTCTATTGGGTTGAGATCTGGTGACTGTGGGGGCCATTTTATTACAGTGACCTCATTGTCCTGTTCAAGAAACCAATCTGAAATGATGTGAGCTTTGTGACATGGTGTATTATCCTGCTGGAAGTAGCCATCAGAGGATGGGTCCATGGTGGTCATAAAGGGATGGACATGGTCAGAAACAATGCTCAGGTAGGCTGTGGCATTTAAACCATGCCCAGCTGGTACTAAGGGGCCTAAAGTGAGCCAAGAAAACATCCTCCACACCATTACACCCCCACCAGCAGCCTGCCCAGTGGTAACAAGACATGATGGATCCATGTTCCCATTCTGTTTACTCCAAATTCTGACTCTACCATCTGAATGTCTCAGCAGAAACCGAGACTCATCAGACCAAACATTTTTACAGTCTTCAACTGTCCAGTTTTGGTGAGCTCGTGCAACTTGTAGCCTCATGTTCCTATTTTTAGTGGAGATGAGTGGTACCCGGGGGGGTCTTCTGCTGGTGTAGCCCATCCACCTCAAGGTTGTTCGTGTTGTGGCTTCACAAACGCTCTGCTGCATACCTCGGTTATTTGAGTCAAAGTTGATCTTCTATCAGCTGGAATCAGTCAGCCCATTCTCCTCTGACCTCTAGCATCAACGAGGCATTTTCACCCCCCAGGACTGCAGAATACTGGATGTTTTTCCTTTCTCAGACCATTCTTTGTAAACCCTAGCAATGGTTGTGGGTGAGAATCCCAGTAACTGAGCAGACCAGCCCGTCTGGCACCAACAACCATGCCAC
>JABUOV010000687.1:10000-15000 GCA_025617405.1 Perca schrenkii
TTCGGGCCTTGTCAGGTCTTGTCAGGGTCGGGACTTGTCGGGCCTTGTCGGGCCTTGTCGGGTTCGGGCCTTGTCGGGCCTTGTCGGGACTTGTCGGGCTCGGGACTTGTCAGGTTCGGGCCTTGTCAGGCCTTGTCAGGCTCGGGACTTGTCGGGCCTTGTCGGGCCTTGTCGGGTTCGGGCCTTGTCAGGCCTTGTCGGGACTTGTCAGGTTCGGGCCTTGTCAGGCTCGGGACTTGTCGGGCCTTGTCGGGACTTGTCGGGCTCGGGACTTGTCAGGTTCGGGCCTTGTCAGGCCTTGTCAGGCTCGGGACTTGTCGGGCCTTCTCGGGCCTTGTCGGGACTTGTCGGGACTTGTCGGGCTCGGGACTTGTCAGGTTCGGGCCTTGTCAGGCTCGGGACTTGTCGGGCCTTGTCGGGCCTGGTCGGGTTCGGGCCTTGTCAGGCCTTGTCAGGCCTTGTCGGGCCTTGTCGGGACTTGTCAGGCTCGGGCCTTGTCGGGCCTTGTCGGGCCTTGTCGGGTTCGGGCCTTGTCAGGCCTTGTCGGGCCTTGTCAGGCCTTGTCGGGCCTTGTCGGGACTTGTCGGGCTCGGGACTTGTCAGGTTCGGGCCTTGTCAGGCCTTGTCAGGCTCGGGACTTGTCGGGCCTTGTTGGGCCTTGTCGGGACTTGTCGGGCTCGGGACTTGTCAGGTTCGGGCCTTGTCGGGCCTTGTCAGGCTCGGGACTTGTCGGGCCTTGTCGGGCTCGGGACTTGTCAGGTTCGGGCCTTGTCAGGCCTTGTCAGGCTCGGGACTTGTCGGGCCTTGTTGGGCCTTGTCGGGACTTGTCGGGACTTGTCGGGCTCGGGACTTGTCAGGTTCGGGCCTTGTCGGGCCTTGTCAGGCTCGGGCCTTGTCGGGCCTTGTCGGGTTCGGGCCTTGTCAGGCCTTGTCGGGCCTTGTCAGGCCTTGTCGGGCCTTGTCGGGCCTTGTCGGGCTCGGGACTTGTCAGGTTCGGGCCTTGTCGGGCCTTGTCAGACTCGGGACTTGTCGGGCCTTGTCGGGTTCGGGCCTTGTCAGGCCCTGTCGGGCCTTGTCAGGACTTGTCGGGCTCGGGACTTGTCGGGCCTTGTCGGGCCTTGTCAGGCTCGGGAAATGTCGGGCCTTGTCGGGTTCGGGCCTTGTCAGGCCTTGTCAGGCCTTGTCAGGACTTGTTGGGCTCGGGACTTGTCGGGCCTTGTCGGGCCTTGTCAGGTTCGGGCCTTGTCGGGTTCGGGCCTTGTCAGGCCTTGTCAGGCCTTGTCAGGTTCGGGCCTTGTCGGGCCTTGTCAGGCTCGGGACTTGTCGGGCCTTGTCGGGTTTGGGCCTTGTCAGGCCTTGTCGGGACTTGTCGGGCCTTGTCGGGACTTGTCGGGCTCAGGACTTGTCGGGCTCGGGACTTGTCCGGACTTGTCGGGTTTGGGCCTTGTCAGGCCTTGTCGGGCGTTGTTGGGATTTGTCGGGCCTTGTCAGGCCTTGTCGGGCCTTGTTGGGACTTGTCGGGCCTTGTCGGACCTTGTTGGGACTTGTCGGGCCTTGTCGGGCCTTGGTGGGACTTGTCGGGCCTTGTTGGGACTTGTCGGGCTCGGGACTTGTCGGGCTTGGGACTTGTCGGGCCTTGTTGGGACTTGTCGGGACTTGTCAGGCCTTGTCGGGCCTTGTCGGGTTCGGGCCTTGTCGGGCCTTGTCGGGTTGTCGGGCCTTGTCGGGACTTGTCGGGCTCGGGACTTGTCGGGCCTTGTTGGGTTCAGGCCTCGTCGGGCCTTGTCAGGCCTTGTCGGGCCTTGTCGGGACTTGTCGGGCTCTAACCTTGTCGGCCTCTAACCTTGTCAGGCCTTGTCGGGACTTGTCAGGCTCTAACCTTGTCGGCCTCTAACCTTGTCAGGCCTCTAACCTTGTCAGGCCTTGTCGGGACTTGTCGGGCTCTAACCTTGTCGGCCTCTAACCTTGTCAGGCCTTGTCGGGACTTGTCGGGCTCTAACTTTGTCGGGACTTGTCGGGCCTTGTCAGGCTCTAACCTTGTCGGGACTTGTCGGGCTCTGGCCTTGTCGGGACTTGTCGGGCCGAACAGTTAAGTCCTGATTCCAGCTGTAGTGGAACGTGATGGATAAAGACTCCATGTGGTGTAAGACCTGAGACTGGATCCGAGCGCTGACTCAGCGACTGAGATTAATGAACACAAACATACCGCTGCTCTGAGTCATAGTTTCTGCCGTCATCAACACCACATCCTTTACTATTAATACAGCTCTAATATTAGCACCAATACTGCTCTAATATTAGCACCAATACAGCTCTAATATTAGCACCAATACTGCTCTAATATTAGCATCAATACTGCTCTAATATTAGCACCAATACAGCTCTAATATTAGCACCAATACAGCTCTAATATTAGCTAATATGGGGCCTTGTCGGGACTTGTCGGGCTCGGGACTTGTCAGGTTCGGGCCTTGTCAGGCCTTGTCAGGCTCGGGACTTGTCGGGCCTTGTCGGGCCTTGTCGGGTTCGGGCCTTGTCAGGCCTTGTCGGGACTTGTCAGGTTCGGGCCTTGTCAGGCTCGGGACTTGTCGGGCCTTGTCGGGACTTGTCGGGCTCGGGACTTGTCAGGTTCGGGCCTTGTCAGGCCTTGTCAGGCTCGGGACTTGTCGGGCCTTCTCGGGCCTTGTCGGGACTTGTCGGGACTTGTCGGGCTCGGGACTTGTCAGGTTCGGGCCTTGTCAGGCTCGGGACTTGTCGGGCCTTGTCGGGCCTTGTCGGGTTCGGGCCTTGTCAGGCCTTGTCAGGCCTTGTCGGGCCTTGTCGGGACTTGTCAGGCTCGGGCCTTGTCGGGCCTTGTCGGGCCTTGTCGGGCCTTGTCGGGTTCGGGCCTTGTCAGGCCTTGTCGGGCCTTGTCAGGCCTTGTCGGGCCTTGTCGGGACTTGTCGGGCTCGGGACTTGTCAGGTTCGGGCCTTGTCAGGCTCTAACCTTGTCGGGACTTGTCGGGCTCTGGCCTTGTCAGGCCTTGTCAGGCTCGGGACTTGTCGGGCCTTGTCGGGCCTTGTCGGGACTTGTCGGGCTCGGGACTTGTCAGGTTCGGGCCTTTTCGGGCCTTGTCAGGCTCGGGACTTGTCGGGCCTTGTCGGGCTCGGGACTTGTCAGGTTCGGGCCTTGTCAGGCCTTGTCAGGCTCGGGACTTGTCGGGCCTTGTTGGGCCTTGTCGGGACTTGTCGGGACTTGTCGGGCTCGGGACTTGTCAGGTTCGGGCCTTGTCGGGCCTTGTCAGGCTAGGGCCTTGTCGGGTTCGGGCCTTGTCAGGCCTTGTCGGGCCTTGTCAGGCCTTGTCGGGCCTTGTCGGGCCTTGTCGGGCTCGGGACTCTTCAGGTTCGGGCCTTGTCGGGCCTTGTCAGACTCGGGACTTGTCGGGCCTTGTCGGGTTCGGGCCTTGTCAGGCCCTGTCGGGCCTTGTCAGGACTTGTCGGGCTCGGGACTTGTCGGGCCTTGTCGGGCCTTGTCAGGCTCGGGACATGTCGGGCCTTGTCGGGTTCGGGCCTTGTCAGGCCTTGTCAGGCCTTGTCGGGACTTGTTGGGCTCGGGACTTGTCGGGCCTTGTCGGGCCTTGTCAGGTTCGGGCCTTGTCGGGTTCGGGCCTTGTCAGGCCTTGTCAGGTTCGGGCCTTGTCGGGCCTTGTCAGGCTCGGGACTTGTCGGGCCTTGTCGGGTTTGGGCCTTGTCAGGCCTTGTCGGGACTTGTCGGGCCTTGTCGGGACTTGTCGGGCTCAGGACTTGTCGGGCTCAGGACTTGTCGGGCTCAGGACTTGTCGGGCTCGGGACTTGTCCGGACTTGTCGGGTTTGGGCCTTGTCAGGCCTTGTCGGGCGTTGTTGGGATTTGTCGGGCCTTGTCAGGCCTTGTCGGGCCTTGTTGGGACTTGTCGGGCCTTGTCGGACCTTGTTGGGACTTGTCGGGCCTTGTCGGGCCTTGGTGGGACTTGTCGGGCCTTGTTGGGACTTGTCGGGCTCGGGACTTGTCGGGCTTGGGACTTGTCGGGCCTTGTTGGGACTTGTCGGGACTTGTCAGGCCTTGTCGGGCCTTGTCGGGTTCGGGCCTTGTCGGGCCTTGTCGGGTTGTCGGGCCTTGTCGGGACTTGTCGGGCTCGGGACTTGTCGGGCCTTGTTGGGTTCAGGCCTTGTCGGGCCTTGTCAGGCCTTGTCGGGCCTTGTCGGGACTTGTCGGGCTCTAACCTTGTCGGCCTCTAACCTTGTCAGGCCTTGTCGGGACTTGTCAGGCTCTAACCTTGTCGGCCTCTAACCTTGTCAGGCCTCTAACCTTGTCAGGCCTTGTCGGGACTTGTCGGGCTCTAACCTTGTCGGCCTCTAACCTTGTCAGGCCTTGTCGGGACTTGTCGGGACTTGTCGGGCTCTAACCTTGTCGGGACTTGTCGGGCCTTGTCAGGCTCTAACCTTGTCGGGACTTGTCGGGCTCTGGCCTTGTCGGGACTTGTCGGGCCGAACAGTTAAGTCCTGATTCCAGCTGTAGTGGAACGTGATGGATAAAGACTCCATGTGGTGTAAGACCTGAGACTGGATCCGAGCGCTGACTCAGCGACTGAGATTAATGAACACAAACGTACCGCTGCTCTGAGTCATAGTTTCTGCCGTCATCAACACCACATCCTTTACTATTAATACAGCTCTAATATTAGCACCAATACTGCTCTAATATTAGCACCAATACTGCTCTAATATTAGCACCAATACTGCTCTAATATTAGCACCAATACAGCTCTAATATTAGCACCATTACAGCTCTAATATTAGCACCAATACTGCTCTAATATTAGCACCAATACAGCTCTAATATTAGCACCAATACTGCTCTAATATCAGCACCAATACTGCTCTAATATTAGCACCAATACAGCTCTAATATTAGCACCAATACTGCTCTAATATTAGCACCAATACAGCTCTAATATTAGCACCAATACAGCTCTAATATTAG
>JABUOV010000069.1:0-5000 GCA_025617405.1 Perca schrenkii
TAGACATGATGAGAACAGATTGAGAGATTAGAGATTTATAATGGGTCTTTATCCCAGATATAAAAACAGAAATGGAGGGAGCACATCTGATATCTGAAGGCAGAAGCTTCCACCGTCGTGGAGCAGCAACTGGAAAGGCTCTATCCCATATGTGGCAGTTTGCAGATGTTCTGTATCTGTGTTTTATTATAAAGTTAATGAAATAAAAGGTGTTCTACTTTGTCTCAGCTACAGCTCTGAGTCTCTCCCTCTGCTCCCCTCTCACTCACCACTGAGTCTCACTTCATGTCCCGCTCACAGCACTATCTGGTTGGTAGATGTTAGATGAGTAACAGCCAATCAACACTCACCACGACATGCAGCAGCCTTAAGCAGAAGCGTCTCTGGCTCTGGGTGAGTCCCCTTAAATCTAGAGCGCTCCTTTAATGAGTCATTAAGGAAACTTTAAAGCAATTATTCCTAAACTAAACAGGCAGACATAGACCACAATAAGTTCAAGTTCAAGTATATTGTCATGTGCATTTAAAGAGTACAAAGAACAGAGAGAATGCAATAAAATGTGCTTTGCCCTGGCCCTCTCTTCTCATACAAACTATCAATATAATTTGAATGAAGTATAATAAAATGACCTGAATACATAGTACAATCTAATATGTGTAGCAATATACACACACACACACCAGACATTTTGATCTGAGGCTATAAGTGCTGGTGTCCCTAAACAAATACACATTTAATAATAATTTAATTTTGAGATTACTGTATTTTCCGTTGGATATTGAAGATGATGAGTGTTTGGCGATGCCGGCCGAGTGAATCGATGACCAAGGGGATTTGATTCTTGCATGTTTTGTGTTGTTGTACATGATCCAAAAGCAACAGCCCTTTCAATTCAATGTTATTCAGTGTGCCAATGTGCTTGGCAGAATGACTACTATCCCCCATAATTGTTATTATTCCGCCGCATTTTTGTCCCGCTACTAGTTATGTAGTGTTGCAAACACATGCACACAAAATACATCAAAACGTGTGTAATGACCGGGAATGCTGTTCTATTACTTTTCTAAGAGATTTGCCACTCAGTTTTCACAAAATTTGACTATAATGCGAAATCTTCAGGAAATCGCCTAACATAGCTCTAAACAACCCCTCTTTGGAGCCATACCGATTTGGCATACTTTAACGTAGAAAAATAATTATGAAGTTTAAACCGAAGACAAGACTTTGGCCTTTATTGGGCTGAATGGGCATTCTGATATCATGCACGGTTTCTACCAAATCACAGTTTATATATCATCCAGTTTGTGGATGTGGCCGGAATGTTGAGAGTCAGAGGGGAGAGCTGCAGTACGATTCTCTGAAATCTTTCCAAACAAATTTCTCTCTCCCCTACAGTTTTCACTCTTCATACATCATAGTTGGTCAAATTGTAGGAAATTGTGGGCCGGTTGCAGACATGTAACCATGGAATCCACCGGACATAAACTTTTGGCTGTGTTCATACCAACTGCCGATAGAAACAATGAAAAGAATGTTCCCTGTTTGTTACCTGCTCTGTGTCGCATATATTTGAAACCACAAACATAAAAACCACATCAATGCGTTTGCCAGACTTGTATCTCTCTTGCGATGATAATATTTTGCCATTTGCATCCATGTTTTTGAACTACAGAACAAACTTAAGAGGTATAATTATCATTAAATGGACATGTTTGACCCATTACAGATACTGTCTCCCCCTTGATTGACCATATACCACTGTCACTAAGGAAAGGGGGCAGGCAAAAACAACTAAACCAGAGAGAAGGTTTCTGGATTGACAAACTGCAGGCTACTACATACCCAGGCCTGAACGAAGAACTTGATTTTAGTGTCTTCCTGTAAACCATACCCTTTATTTTTAATATGTTTTGTAGTGATGCATGCATTGTATGTAACTTTTGGGTTTAGTCATGGAAATTCTGTGCTATTAAGTGCCAAGGAGGACATCTAGTGGTCTTTATATAATACTACAACCCTAAACCTGCCTCTGCCAAATGGCAGCTTCTGATTGGTGGTTTGAAAGCTTATAAGAAAGTCTTTTCCCATTTGAAAACTGTTGACTACCTGATGAAGGCTTGTATGCCAAAACGCATCAGAGTTTTTTTAAATGTTTAAATGACACACTCTCTTCTCCAAAGTCAACTAGTGTTGGAGTATCCCAGGGCTGTGTTGTTCACTTTGTATACCTCCGACTGCACCAAACCAGTTTCTGTTAAAATATTCAGATGACTCCACTCTATTGACCCTGAACACCAAATTTGATGAACCTACACTGTACCAGGGCAACGTGGATTGGTTAGTTGAGTGGTGTGATAAAAACGCTCTCATTATTAACACTGTGAAGACAGAGGAAATCATTTTTGGAAACCCTCAACTGCCCCCAGTGAAGATTCACAATTCAGTAATCAGTCAAGTCCCAGTCTACAAATATCTGGGTGTCATGATGGACAAAAAATCTTTCATGGACCTCTCATATAGAATTTATCTGCAAAAAAATACAACAGCATGTTTATTTTCTCCGTAGCTTGAGATCCTTTGGAGCTAGTAGCCAAATCATTTCTTTGATTTTGACATCAGTAATTTACAGTATAATGCTCTATTGTAGCACTGCTTGGCTGAGTAGCCTATCAGTTAAAAATAAAACAAAGCTATTTGATCATATTCAAATTTGTTCAAAGATTATATGACTAACTGAAGCACACTCCTTTCAGGAAGCGCACAATAATAGTATGCTTGGACTGGCCAGGAAGATTTCAAATGACTCCTCACATATTTTGCACAGAGAATATCAGCTTCTGCCTTCAAACAGACACTTTAAAGTTCATGTTTTCAATCGCAACAGACTTAAAAACTCTTTCATATATCAATCTATCCAACCCGTTCTCACTCTGAACTCGTAAAATATGGACGTTTGGACAGTGGCTGTCAGTGGCTGTCAGTGGCTGTCAGTGGCTGTCAGCGTCTGAAGCGACGACTGAAGCAACTTCAGCATGTTTGTATAATGTAGCAGCAGCTACACGGGGTTTAGAGAGTAGTATTTTAGGGGGAAATTCCGTGTAGGGAGGTTGGTTGGGGTGGTGGATGCGTCAGACACAGGACTTTCACCCAGGAGACCGGGGTTTGTGTCCCGCGTGTGTCTTTAACTGTCCCGTTCTTCCCATGTGTCACTGTGCCAAAGGGGATGCCAATAGTCCCGATCAAGCGTGTTTAGTTAAAGCGCGTTATATGACGCTAAAGGAGCCTTTTAGCGTCAATAACAACAACAAAGGCGTCCGTATTTTACGAGATGGGAGTGACAACCTGTTGATCTATTCTAGTGTTAAATCAGCTACATTCAGTGCAATATTTATTCAGGGTTACAAGTCTCCAAGACCAGACTTAAACTTTTGGCTCTGTTCATATCAACTGCCGATAGAAACAATGAAAAGAATGTTCCCTGTTTGTTACCTGCAATGTGTGGCATATATTTGACACCACAAACATAAAAACCACATCAATGCCTTTGCCAGACTTGTATCTCTCTTGTGATGATAATATTTTGCCGTTTGCACCCACGGTTTTTGAATTACAGAACAAACTTAAGAGGTTTAATTATCATTAAATGGTTTAAATGTTTGACCCATTAGAGATACTGTCTTCCCCTCCCTCCTCTACTCCCTCACTGCGGAAATCACTGAGAAACAAGTTCTGACACACACACCTCCTATCACCTTAACAAATATCTATGAAAGCAGCAAGAGCCCTTTCAATTTGCATGTAAACAAGGTCATAGTAAGGAAGATGCAGTGGTTACACTGGTGCACCTTATCTCCAAACATCTTGACAAACCAAAAACATATGTCAGGGCTCTGTTTCTTGATTTTTCATCTGCGTTTCATAATACGTTTAAGTTACTTTTATGCCATAGTTTTTTTTAAAGGTTTAAATGACACACTCTCTTCTCCAAAGACAACTAATAGACAGACACATACACACACACAGACACATACACACACATACATAGATAGACACATACACACACACAGACACACACACACACATAGACAGACACATACACAAACTAACAGAGTTGTTTTACAGTTTGGTTTAGGTTACAACGTATTTTATTTATTATCATTAGAACTGTTTTCTTTTCTAGTTATTTTGTTGAGTTTCTTATGTTATATTAAGATTAATTAATAACGCTTTTTAGATTTTTGTAAGCAAAACTTCATTAAAGAAAATTATTCTTTTTACATCGTTGTCCTGCTGACTTTCCTGCTCGCTCCCCGACTTTAACTCACTGTGACTTTATTGGCTCAATAATGCCCTCTGGAGGATGAAACACACACACACACACAGACACACACACACACACAGAGACACACACACATGTACAGACACATACACACACATACACACAGACACATACACACACATAGATAGACACATACACACACACAGACACACACACACACACACACACACACACACACACACACACACACAATGAGTAAAGTGTGACAGACTGATCAGGTCATAAACATTTCCTGAGTTAACCATTAACAGACCTCCTAAACCACACTCTCTTCTCCTCCTTCCTTCTCTCCCTCCCTCTCTCTCTCTCTCTCTCTCCATGGTTCTTTACAGACTTTTCTTCCAGCAGACTGAAGAAGAAGAAGAAGAATAATAAGAAGAAGCAGCAGCGATGGGGAAACTTTGTGCGCTGATTTCCTGTGTGTTGCTGAGTGTCGCCGCGGTGACGGCCCAGACAGGTACGCAACTCACCTGACCATAAAGCAGGGCAGGTATTGGCCTTTTACTGCCGGTGCTGCAGGTAGTAAAGGGCCAAGGCTCCACTCTCAGAGAACGGACCTGTGTATTGGACCTCTAGTTCTGACAGCCGTCCTAATGAGTAACGAGGAAAGAACAGTTAAAGGTAATGGGAAAGTAAAAAACGGCAAAAATGTCGGAAAAAC
>JABUOV010000069.1:10000-12500 GCA_025617405.1 Perca schrenkii
CGTCACGGGCGCACAAAGCCGTAAAGTAGGCTTTCTTCCAACTCGCTCCGATGTTATCCCATCTGTGACATTTTTTGACAGATCTTGCCCTGGGTTGGGACCAATTTGGTCAGTTGGCAACGTGCAAAAGGTTGCTTTCACAGCTGAGTTTGAACCTGAACCCTGTAGCGTTTTGGTCTGATAGTCCAGTTGGTTTGGGGCGGTGTGAAAGCCCATCCCAACTCTGGTGCCAGATGTCCCTCATTTCGACCGGATGTGCGTTCCCCTTCCTCTGTCTCTGTGTCGGGGTTCTAACCTCCGGCTGATTTGTGAGGACTATGGTTAACTGCTCCTCAGATCTCTGCAGGGTAAATCCAGACAGCTAGCTAGACTATCTGTCTGTCTGTCTGTCTGTCTGTCTGTCTGTCTATCTGTCTGTCTGTTCCTCAGATCTCTGCAGGGTAAATCCAGACAGCTATCTAGACTATCTGTCTGTCTGTCTGTGTCTAACAGCTAGCTAGACTATCTGTCTGTCTGTCTGTCTGTCTGTCTGTCTATCTGTCTGTCTGTTCCTCAGATCTCTGCAGGGTAAATCCAGACAGCTATCTAGACTATCTGTCTGTCTGTCTGTGTCTAACAGCTATCTAGACTATCTGCCTGTCTGTCTGTCTGTGTCTAACAGCTAGCTAGACTATCTGTCTGTCTGTCTGTCTGTCTGTCTGTCTATCTGTCTGTCTGTTCCTCAGATCTCTGCAGGGTAAATCCAGACAGCTATCTAGACTATCTGTCAGTCTGTCTGTGTCTAACAGCTATCTAGACTATCTGCCTGTCTGTCTGTGTCTAACAGCTAGCTAGACTGTCTGTCTGTCTGTCTAACTGCTCCTCAGATCTCTGCAGGGTAAATCCAGACAGCTATCTAGACTATCTGTCCAATCGAGTTTTCTGTTGCACGACTAAAACTACTTTTGAACGTACACATGTTCCACCAAAACCAGTTTCTTCCTGAGACTATTTAGCAGAGGCACCGTGGCTCCGTCCGGAGCTTAGCCCCGCCCCCCAAAATGATTCTGATTGGTTTAAAGAAATGCCAATAAACCAGAGCAGGTTTTTGTCACAGGGACAAACAGACACGCACACAGACAAACACACACAGGAACAAACACACACACACACAGACAAACACACACAGGGACAAACACACACAGGGACAAACACACACACACACAGGGACAAACACACACACACACAGACAAACACACACAGGGACAAACACACACAGGGACAAACACACACACACAGGGACAAACACACAGGGACAAACACACACACGCACAGACAAACACTTAAACGCACACACACAGACACACAGACAAACACACAGGGAAAAACACACACACACACACACACACAGACAAACACTTAAACGCACACACACAGACACACAGACACAAAGACAAACACACACAGGGACAAACACACACAGGGACAAACACACACACACACACACACACAGAGAGAAACCTGCTGTTTCTCAGCTTTGCTCTTAAAAAGTTTTTTATTATTATTTATTATAATATATATGATAATAATAATAATGTTTGGTAATAACGTGCACGTGTCTGCAGGAGGAAGAGCGCCGTGGAGTCGGTGAGACAAGACAACGTGGACGGAAACGCGTACGAGACCAGTCTGGACATGGTCAGGTACAAGTACAACTTTATACTACTACTACAACTACTACTACTACTACTACTACTACTACTACTACTACTACTACTACTACTACTACTACTACTACTACTCATTGGCTAAATATCGTGTTAAAACTACTACTCCTACTCATAGGTGTACTCTTCTTCTATCGCTGAATGTTCTCAGTTTTTATAACAAAGTTTGTTTTTATCCATCAGGAGCAAAGACGACGAGAACGCTTACGAAAACCTGGCGATGGACGGCCCTGAAGACAAAGTTACCTCCATGTGACCGCTCTGCTCTGATCCTATTGGCTGCCTGAAAGCCGTCTCACACACACACAGAGACAGACACACACAGACACACAGACAGACAAACAGACACACACAAACACAGACACACACACACACACACACACAGAGACAGACACGCACACACACACACACACACACACACAGACAGACAGACACAAACACACACAGACAGACACACAGACACACACACAGACAGACACACACACACACACACACACAGACAGACACACAGACACACACACAGACAGACAGACAGACACACAGACATACAGACAGACACACAGACACACACACACACAGACAGACACAGACAGACAGACACACACACACACACACAGACAGACACACACAGACAAAAAGACAGACAGACACACAGACAGAGAGACAGACACATACACACAGACAGACAAACAAACACAGACAGACAGACACCTGTTGTCCCCGGTAGCTGGAGCTTGAAGTGAGGAACTTGTGATATTTTACTAGTAAATGACTTCTATATATAAATGATTTCT
>JABUOV010000069.1:15000-25000 GCA_025617405.1 Perca schrenkii
TGTGTGTGTTTCTGTGTGCGTGTGTCTGTGTGTGTATTTGTGTGTGTGTATGTGTGTGTGTGCGTGTGTGTTTCTGTCTGTGTGTGTCTGTGTGTGTGTGTTTATGTGTTTATGTGTGCGTGTGTGTGTTTCTGTCTGTGTGTGTATTTGTGTGTGTGTCTGTGTGTGTTTATGTGTGTGCGTGTGTGTGTGTGTGTTTCTGTGTGTGTGTGTGTTTCTGTGTGCGTGTGTCTGTGTGTGTATTTGTGTGTGTGTTTATGTGTGTGTGTGTATGTGTGTGTGTGCGTGTGTGTTTCTGTCTGTGTGTGTCTGTGTGTGTGTGTTTATGTGTTTATGTGTGCGTGTGTGTGTTTCTGTCTGTGTGTGTATTTGTGTGTGTGTCTGTGTGTGTTTATGTGTGTGCGTGTGTGTGTGTGTGTTTCTGTGTGTGTGTGTGTGTTTCTGTCTGTGTGTGTCTGTGTGTGTATTTGTGTGTGTGTGTCTGTGTGTGTGTGCCTGTGTGTGTGTATATGTGTGTGTGTGTGTCTCTGTGTGTGTATGTGTGTGTGTGTGTGTCTCTGTGTGTGTATGTGTGTGCGTGTGTGGAAAGGGACAAACACACACACACACACACACACACACAAACAGGGACAAACACACACTGACACACACACAGGGACAAACACACACACAGGGACACTGGTCACCATAACAACCGTGCGGTTGATTACCGGAAGGTGTTGACGTTGGTGGAGCGTTCAATGCAGCAGGCTGTGAGAAAGTGGACATGGATCTGGTGAGCAGATAAAGTTGTCGTTTGTCAGTACTTTCAGTCAAAAGAAGGCCATTCAAGTCCAGCTACATGTTCAGTCTGTTCAATGCTGATTGGTCTGGTGGTGGCGAGGACCCTAAACTATACACAACATGGCCGCTGTTACAACATCTGGTCTGAAACATCTGGAAGAATACGAGTTGTGCACGAAGGAATCTCCAGACAATCCGACCTACGGCACTTTTAATGGTCTGAGGATGGGAGGAGGATTCAGTATTCGGGTTCAGATTCACCAGAATATTAACCAGTGGATTCGGTATTCGGCCGAACCCCCAAAAATCTGGATTGGGTGCATCCCCATGCAGCATATAACCTGTACCAAATGACACATTTCATTCCCCGAAAACTGGTGAGTAAACTGATGAAGAAAGGGTGTAAAATAAAGTGCAACCTCGGCTGGTTTTTTGGCGTGTGAAGGCGAAACCAAACGCTCAGGTTTCTCAGACACTGGCACAAACATACCTGCAATCATACCTTAACAATTAAAAACAACAACAAGGAAAAGAAAACAGTGTTAATTTCCAGCAAGATCCAAAAATAAATTAATTAATAGTTCATCTACAAAATAACAGTACCAAAAATTAAGACAGTAACAGTAATTATGACAAACAAAGGCTGAATGTAAAGTATTTTTGCACTTGATTGACTTGATATGTGTTTGGATCCAAACTGTTCTCAGACTGCTGCTACTAACTTTAAAGGTCCCGTGGCATGAACATTTTTTAACATTAATATGAGTTCCCCCCCCAGCCTGCCTATGGGTCCCCAGTGGCTAGAAATGGTGATAGGTGCAAACCAAGCCCTGGGTTTCCTGCTCTGCCTTTCAGTCCTTCCAGAAAAGTTTTTTTGTGATTGTTGCGGGGTAAAAATCCTTGATTATGCGGCACGTTTTCTTAAAAAATGCGATGTGGAATATGCTCTATATGATATTTATGCAATTTTATGCGATGAAATTGTGGGACCTTGCAAAAACTGGTGTTTGATGAAAAAGTGAAAAATAAGTGATAAGTGATGAAAGTGATGAAAATGGCTGCTCTTGTGTGAAGTAAATGCAACATTTTTCAATTATGAAATTTGAAATTATTGCGAAATATGAAATATGAAACGCAAGCCCCGCATATTTTGCGCGGAAATTGGCAATTTATGCGGCAAAAGTTCAGCATATTTGAAAATATGCCCCCCGCCCGCATAAATATGAGGACTTTGGCTGATTATGCGTTAAATTATGAAATTGCATAATCACCTTTTTTTTCGGGAAGGACTGGTCTTTTGAGAAAATGAAAGCTCAGATGGGCCAATCAGGAATCTTGCTCCTTATGAGGTCACAAGGGGAAAGGTTACCTCCCCTTTCTCTGCTTTGGCCACCCAGAGAATTTGGCCCCCCCATGAGAGAGAGAGAGACATCATGGCTTTCAAACGAGCAAAGTGGCAGCACATCCTAAGGAAAGCTCATCGTGGGACTGGCTCTAGTGGCTGTAATTCTGCACCATGTCACGGGACCTTTAATTACACATCGTAAAAATCTGGACAGGGTATCGCGTTATCGGACGTCAGCAGAACTCTACAAAACACACAACTACCTTCACGCTGTGGAAATTAAAAGTAAAAATCGAAAGCAACAATCTGACACGTTGGTAAAAATCCTCCTGTTCATCCGTCTAAACTAAAGCTGGAGCTCTTCAGCCTTTTCATCACATCTGAATCAAACTCATTCATCAGTAGTTAAGAAACTAAAGTACTGAGATCTGTGATCAGCTGTTGTCGAATGAAAAAGGGACAAACTGCAGATTCCAAAAGTTTGAATCCTTCGACCAGAAGGAGACGGCTAAAGCGCTGTAATGTAATGTAATGTAATTTAATGCAATGTAATTTAATGTAATGTAATGTAATGTAATTTAATGTAATTTAATGCAATGTAATGTAATGTAATGTAATTTAATTTAATGCAATGTAATGTAATGTAATGTAATGTAATTTAATGTAATTTAATGCAATGTAATGTAATGTAATGTAATTTAATGTAATTTAATGCAATGTAACGTAATGTAATTTAATGCAATTTAATGCAATGTAATGTAATTTAATTTAATGCAATGTAATGTAATGTAATGTAATGTAATTTAATTTAATTTAATGCAATGTAATGTAATGTAATGTAATGTAATTTAATGTAATTTAATGCAATGTAACGTAATGTAATTTAATGCAATGTAATTTAATGCAATGTAATGTAATTTAATTTAATGCAATGTAATGTAATGTAATGTAATGTAATGTAATGTAATGTAATTTAATTTAATTTAATGCAATGTAATGTAATTTAATGTCATTTAATGCAATGTAATGTAATGTAATGCTGGTGGAATATCACCTTGGAATTGACTTGAATGGCAGAGGTTAGTCCAGCTTAGTCCTGCTCTGATAGACACTTGCTTTGGTGTCATTGACTATTTTATTTATCTCTCCGATATTAACGATATTTTAACGATCTGAGGTCACGGTGTGCAGCACCTGGTGCAGGTGTGTTTAGGGCGTGTCCAAAATCCACTTTTGCTATTTTGAAGGCGGTAAAAAGTGTCTGTGCACCGGGCGCCTGTTCCTAAAGGGTTGTCCTTAGTGTCTTCATTAATCAGAGGTGTGTTTTGGGCGTAACATGCAATCAACCAATCAGAGATCAGCTCCCATTCATCAACCAATCAGAGATCATCTCCCATTCCCTTTAAAAGCCAGGCGCGTTTGGACCTTGGAGCATTGCTGTTATGATGGAGGATTTACACCCTAATGTTTTTATTTGTAATCTTCTGCGTGTGTGTGTTGTGTGTGTGTGTGTGTGTGTGTGTGTGTGTGTGTGTGTGTGTGTAACAAGCATAGTGTGTGTGCGCTGTGCACGAGCCTATAGGAGCATTTTACTAATGCTCTGTTAAAATAACAATGAAATGCTGCTTTATTGACTTTAGACCAGGTTTTGGTTGGTCAATGGTGCGATCACTTCCCGCTGCACCTGAACACACCTCCCTGGAAGACCAGCACGCCCCAGAATGCACCTGAACACATCTCCCTGTAAGACCAGCACGCCCCAGAATGCACCTGAACACACCTCCCAGTAAGACCAGCACGCCCCAGAATGCACCTGAACACACCTCCCAGTAAGACCAGCACGCCCCAGAATGCACCTGAACACACCTCCCTGTAAGACCAGCACGCCCCAGAATGCACCTGAACACACCTCCCTGTAAGAACAGCACGCCCCAGAATGCACCTGAACACACCTCCCTGTAAGACCAGCACGCCCAGAATGCACCTGTGAACACACCTTTACACCGCAAGATTTTGACTTTAAATTCTGAGTTGAGCGCGATATTTCTCTGGGATTCAGTTTACTTAAAAATAAACACCCACGTGTGTCTGAGTGGATTCCCCCTTCTCCTGAATGCACTCACTACTTTTTATACGGAAGTCCGTGACCGCTAATATTAAAAACAAAATCATTTAAATCAAATTGAAATCTAAATTTTCCATTTGTGTGTGGCCAAAATTGGCAACAATCTCAATTGAGAACCCCACTTTTCATTTCCACTGTTGAAACCACATTTCCAGCTGTTTCTCTAAACGTTTGTTTGTTGTAATTGGCGAATAACAACCAGATGTGATGAGCGTAGAAACGCCCAGTCAGCGTTACAGTTCACTCTCTCTCGTCTCCTCGTTCATGACAACTGCTAATCAGAGATGCTAAGCTAAGCTAACGCGTGCAGCAGTGTAACAGAACAACAACAAGTCCCTTTACTTCCTCTGGATTACAAACAAGATACTATCTTATCTATCTGTGTGTGTGTGTGTGTGTGTGTGTGTGTGTGTGTGTGTGTGTGTGTGTGTGTGTGTGTGTGTGTGTGTGTGTGTGTGTGTGTGTGTGTGTGTGTCTGTGATTGTGTGTATCTGTGTGTGTGTGTGTGTTTGTGGGTGTGTGTGTGTGTGTGTGTCTGTGATTGTGTGTATCTGTGTGTGTATGTGTCTGTCTGTGCATATGTGTGTGTCTGGGTGTGTCTGTGTGTGTGACTGTGTGTTTGTGATTATGTGTCTGTGTGTCTCTGTGTGTGTGTGTGTCTGTGACTGTGTGTCTGTGACTGTGTGTCTGTGTGTGTCTGTGTGTGTGTGTGTGTGTGTGACTGTGTGTGTGTGTCTGTGACTGTGTGTATCTTTGTGTGTGTGTGTGTGTGTGTGTGTGTGTGATTGTGACTGTGTGTGTGTATATGTGTGTGTGTGTATATGTGTGTATATGTACATGTGTGTGTGTATATGTGTGTATATGTATATGTGTGTGTGTGTGTGTATGTGTGTGTGTGACTGTATACATGTGTGTGTGTGTGTGTGTGTGTGTGTGCAGGCTGATTTAAACGTCCATCGTGACTCCATTCTGTTAGTTTTTAGATGATATTCTGATATTAGATGCATAGTAACAGAGTTTCTCAACCTTTCTCTGGCTCCTAACGCCACATTTATGTGTCCGATTCCTCTTCTCTTTTAGTTTTTGGCCACGCCAGCAGCCAGAGACCTGTTGGATGGAGAGAAACCTTCCTGTGGCCCCGATGCCAGAGATTAAGAAACTCCGTTTAACCGTCTGATGCTGTTTCTTCATTTTTTTTTTTTGCATGTTGGGAAGTTCAAAGTTCACGATCCACGATGAGTCGTAGTCCAAGAGTCAAAGTGTGTGAAGTCACAGGAGCGTCTGTCTGTGTGTGTGTGTTTGTGTGTCTGTGTGTGTGTACCCGTTTTACTATATTCGTGGGGTCCAAAAACCGGGGACTAGAGTATACTTGTGGGGTCTGCACAGCCTCGTGGGGACCAAAATGCTGGACCCCCACGAGTTTAAAGGGCTGTTTGAGGGTTAAGACTTGGTTTTAGGATTAGGGATAGAATTAGGTTATGGTTAAGGTTAGGGTAAGGGTTAAGGTTAGGCATTTAGTTGTGATGGTTAAGGTGAGGGTAAGGGGCTAGGGAATGCATTATGTCAATGATGGGTCCCCACAAAGATAGTAATTTAAATGTATGTGTGTGTGTGTGTGTGTGTGTGTGTGTGTGTGTTATGACAGGACGTCCAGTGTGACGGTTCCTCTCTGTTTCTTCAGGATGGCGACTGCCTGCTCGTGCGTGGCTCCCTGCAGACTCTCTCCGTTCACCGTCAGGATCTGATCACCACGCTTCAGACGCCCGTCTACCGCAGCCGCGCCCTGAAACACACACACACACACACACAGAGAAACACACACACACACACACACACACATAGAGAAACACACACACACAAACACACACACACACACACACACACAGAAACACACACACACACACACACACACAGAGACGCGTGTCAACACGGGACATTAATAACCGCCGCAACAAGTCTGTTAGTTAGCATCCACTAAAAGTGTTGCCGCTGACAGACTCAGATTATTATTCTAAGTGTCTGACAACATTATGGGATGGATCCCTACAGAGATAGATCTTTTAGTTAAAGAGTAAGATCCTTTTAGTTTAACATGAAACAGCCCCAAAATCACCATCACCAAACTACACCAGACTCCATCTAAATAATCAGGACTTTTAGAGTGTATAGAGCCAGCATATCTCCACCAGACTCCATGTAAATAATCAGGACTTTTATCATCATAAAACACACTTCATTCAAAATGGACAGAAACTAAATAAAACTATCAAAAGTCGTCTTGGTTCATCTTTCGACTGTTCCAACAATCACCACTCTGGTTTGGTTGAAATAAACCCTTAATTCACCCATTCACCCACACGCTAAAAGTCCTGATTATTTACATGGAGTCTGGTGGAGATATGCTGGCTCTATACACGCTAAAAGTCCTGATTATTTACATGGAGTCTGGTGGAGATATGCTGGCTCTATACACACTAAAAGTCCTGATTATTTACATGGAGTCTGGTGGAGATATGCTGGCTCTATACACGCTAAAAGTCCTGATTATTTACATGGAGTCTGGTGGAGATATGCTGGCTCTATACACGCTAAAAGTCCTGATTATTTACATGGCGTCTGGTGGAGATATGCTGGCTCTATACACGCTAAAAGTCCTGATTATTTACATGGAGTCTGGTGGAGATATGCTGGCTCTATACACGCTAAAAGTCCTGATTATTTACATGGAGTCTGGTGGAGATATGCTGGCTCTATACACGCTAAAAGTCCTGATTATTTACATGGAGTCTGGTGGAGATATGCTGGCTCTATACACGCTAAAAGTCCTGACATTTAGATCTCTACACTGGCTGAACTGATTGTTACCATTCAAACTGCATTTGCATGGTATGGTTAGCTTAGCTTAGCATAAAGACTGTAGGCCTGGCTCCGACCTTGCTGAAGACGGTCTTGACGTAGATGGGCAGGTCTCCGTGGGGGCTCCCGAACCCCCCGACGATGCTGAAGCCCAGACCCTCGGAGCCTTTCTCCAGGCTGATGCTGCGGGGCCGTGGAGCCCTGAGGGGGGGGAAGGATATACAGGTAACACCACCTGGAAGTGCATGACTGTGTCTGTCTGTCTGTCTGTCTGTCTGTCTGTCTGTGTGTGTGTGTGTGTCTGTCTTTCTCTGTCTGTCTGTCTGTCTGTCTGTCGGTGTGTGTGTGGGTGTGTTTCTACTAACTGCCTAATGTGTCTTTCTCTGTCTGTCTGTCTGTTTGTACTTACTCTGTGTGTGTGTGTAATTACTCTGGCTCTGCTGTGTGAGTGTCTCTGTGTGTGTCTGTCTGTGTGTCTATCTGTGTGTGTGTGTGTGTACTTACTCTGGCTCTGTTGTGTGTGTGTGTCTGTCTGTGTGTGTGTGTGTGTACTTACTCTGGCTCTGTTGTGTGTGTGTGTCTGTCTGTGTGTGTACTTACTCTGGCTCTGCTGTGTGTGTGTCAGTGTTGGCAGACAGACTGGAGCTGCTGGACAAGCCCTCCACCTGAGTGGCGATGGCGCTGATGTTGGTGTCTGCTACCACCTGAGACACACACACACACACACACACACACACACACACACACACACACACACACACACACACACACACAGAAATTAATCATTGCATCGATGCGATGTGGACGACTCTGTATCTAGTTAGTCACAGACCATTATCGATCACTAAGCAGCAACCGGAAAATGAACACGTTACAGTCATTCCCCGGCTGCAGTTACAGAGCACAGACTCCAAGGGCTCATATGGGGAAGACCCAGGAACACTGACCAATCAGAGCAGAGTGTGGAGAGGGTCTTAAAGAGACAGGCGCTAAAACAGAGCTGGGGTGATTACGGGTTTATTCAGACTCACAGTATGAAGAAAATAATGTTTTTTAACAACAAAGAGTGTAAACATGTTGTAGTAGAAACTTAAAATACAAGTATGAAGCTGGAAAAAAAATATATATATATATATATATATACATATACAGTACAGGCCAAAAGTTTGGACACACCTTCTCATTCAATGTGTTTCTTTATTTTCATGACTATTTACATTGTAGATTCTCACTGAAGGCATCAAAACTATGAATGAACACATATGGAATTATGTACCTAACAAAAAAAGTGTGAAATAACTGAAAACATGTCTTATATTTTAGATTCTTCAAAGTAGCCACCCTTTGCTTTTTTGATAACTCTGCAAACCCTTGGTGTTCTCTCAATGAGCTTCATGAGGTAGTCACCTGAAATGGTTTTACCTTCACAGGTGTGCTTTGTCAGGGTTCATTAGTGGAATTATTTCCCTTATTAATAAAAAAAAGCAAAGGGTGGCTACTTTGAAGAATCTAAAATATAAGACATGTTTTCAGTAATTTCACACTTTTTTGTTAAGTACATAATTCCATATGTGTTCATTCATAGTTTTGATGCCTTCAGTGAGAATCTACAATGTAAATAGTCATGAAAATAAAAAGGAAACGCATTGAATGAGAAGGTGGGTCTAAACTTTTGTCCTGTACTGTATGTGTGTGTGTATATATATATATATATATAGATATATATATTGTGTTCAGTGTTACCTGCAGGATGATGTTTCCGCTGACGTTCTTCAGCATGGCCACGACCTCGCTGTGTGTCAGACCGTCCACACACTGACCATTGATACTGACCAGCCTGTCGCCCACCTACACACACACACACACACACACACACACACACACACAGAGAGAGAAACACACACACACACACACACACACACACACACACAGAGGGAGAAACACACACACACACACACACACACACACACACACACACACACAGACATTCTTTTATCAAATATCTCAGAAATAGTTCCTATAGCTGCTGTGCACAGAGCAGACAATGTTTACAATGTCTGGCTCCGCCCCCTGAATAATGATAAAACACACCAACCGAACGTCTCTGAGTAACGATAGAACTCACCAACCGAACGTCTCTGAGTAACGATAGAACACACCAACCGAACGTCTCTGAGTAACGATAAAACACACCAACCGAACGTCTCTGAGTAACGATAGAACACACCAACCGAACGTCTCTGAGTAACGATAGAACACACCAACCGAACGTCTCTGAGTAATGATAGAACACACCAACCGAACGTCTCTGAGTAACGATAGAACACACCAACCGAACGTCTCTGAGTAACGATAGAACACACCAGCCGAACGTCTCTGAGTAACGATAGAACACACCAGCCGAACGTCTCTGAGTAACGATAGAACACACCAGCCGAACGTCTCTGACTAATGATAGAACACACCAACCGAACGTCTCTGAGTAACGATAGAACACACCAGCCGAACGTCTCTGAGTAACGATAGAACACACCAGCCGAACGTCTCTGACTAATGATAGAACACACCAACCGAACGTCTCTGAGTAACGATAGAACACACCAACCGAACGTCTCTGAGTAACGATAAAACACACCAACCGAACGTCTCTGAGTAACGATAAAACACACCAACCGAACGTCTCTGAGTAACGATAGAACACACCAACCGAACGTCTCTGAGTAACGATAGAACACACCAGCCGAACGTCTCTGACTAATGATAGAACACACCAACCGAACGTCTCTGAGTAACGATAGAACACACCAACCGAACGTCTCTGAGTAACGATAGAACACACCAACCGAACGTCTCTGAGTAACGATAGAACACACCAACCGAACGTCTCTGAG
>JABUOV010000069.1:40000-42500 GCA_025617405.1 Perca schrenkii
AACGGAGTTAACGGTCTGCTGGAAGAAAAAAGAGAAGAGGAATAGGAGAGGTCGGTGAGCAGGTTCAATGAGTGAAAGCGGAGACGAGCAGAGCGGGAGCGGAGCTAGCACAATGGCTAACACACCCGGTGCTTCGTTTAGCATCCAGCCACCGGAGCCCTTTGATTTTTCCAAACCACACGAGTGGACAAAGTGGATACGCAGATTCGAGAGATTCCGCCATGCAAGCAATCTAGCAGCAAGCTCTGAAGATAATCAGGTGAACACTTTGATATACTGTATGGGAGACGAAGCTGACGATGTGCTGAGAGGCTTGAAACTGAGCGATACAGATCTACGCTTGTACTCCAAAGTGCGGGATGGCTTTCAGTCGTTCTTCGTTGTGAAAAAGAACATTGTTTATGAACGTGCACGATTTAATATGCGCAAGCAAGAAGCAAATGAGAACGTAGATGCATTCGTTACTGCTCCGTATGCCTTAGCAGAGCACTGCAATTATGGGACGCTGCATGATGAGCTAATTAGAGACAGGATAGTGGTCGGGCTGACTGATACGCGTCTCTCTGAACGTATGCAGATTGAAAAAGACCTGGACCTGGAGAAAGCCATTAACATGGCAAGACAATCGGAGGAGATCAAAAAGCAGCAAAACACACTGAGGAGTGAAGTTAGCGGTGTAAAGCAGACGGATGCCAGCTCTGTGGACGGAGTGTTTAAAGGCAGACCGCACAAGGAAAAGGCTAAATTCAAACCCAAAAGCTATGGAGCAATGCCACACAACGGTCAGAGCAAAACCCCGAAACGCTCTCAGTGCTACAAATGTGGAGGCACTGCTCACCCCAAGCAGGAGTGTCCTGCTAACAATGCTAAGTGTCGTTCTTGTGGGAAAATGGGTCACTACCAGCGCGTGTGCCTTGCAGGTAAAGCTGTGCACAGTATCGAAAAGGAAGAAGAGAGTGAAGGCTTCTTTCTCGGTTCTGTGTCATCTGATAATGATCCATGGATGGTTGAGATAGACATAATGGACAACATTATCTCATTCAAACTTAACTCCGGTGCAGATGTCACCGTCATCTCACAGACTGATTTTAATGACATTTTTCCAGACTCACAACAGCCAGTTCTTCAGAGAGCAGAGAAACCTCTGTATGGTCCAGGAAGGAATCCACTGGACGTGGCAGGGTTCACCACACTGCTGCTAAGGAGAGGAGCCAGGCAGACTATGGAGAAAGTCTATGTGGTCAAAAATCTGAGCACACCCTTGCTCTGGAAGCCAGCCATTGTAGCCCTTGGTCTACTCATCCGTGTGGACAACATAGAGATGGAGACCATAAAGGCATGCTACCCTAAACTTTACAGTGGTCTGGGTGTGATACAACAACCGTATGCCATAAAGCTTAAACCAGGGGCCGTGCCATATTCCGTGAAAACCCCCAGAAGGATTCCTCTACCGTTGGTAGGAAAGGTCAAGGAAGAGCTTCAGCGTATGGAAAGACTGGGCGTTATTAGTCGTGTCGAGGAGCCAACTGATTGGTGTGCCGGCATGGTGGTCGTGCCCAAGAAGGACAGGGAGTCTGTACGCTTGTGTGTGGACCTGACTGGCTTGAATGTCTACGTGTGCCGAGAAAAGTACATTCTGCCGTCGGTCGAACAGAGCCTTGGAATGCTTGCCGGAGCAAAAAAGTTCAGCAAACTGGATGCCAACATGGGCTTCTGGCAGATCCCGCTCACGGAAGAATCAGCTAAATACACCACATTCATTACACCCTTCGGAAGGTTTCATTTCAACCGTCTTCCTTTCGGCATCGCCTCAGCGCCTGAACACTTCCAACGCATGATGGCTGAGGTTACTGAGGGGCTGGAAGGAGTGGTCTGCCACATCGATGACATACTGGTGTGGGGGCAGGACCAGGAAGAGCATGATGTTCGACTCCATGCTGTACTACGGAGGCTGGAGAAAGCAGGCATCACCTTGAATGTGGACAAATGTGTACTCTCTACGAGCGAGGTGGCCTTCTTGGGTCACATCATCACATCAGAGGGCATTCGCCCTGACCCAAAGAAGACAGAGGCCATCATGGAGATGAGGGAGCCCGGAAACATCGGCGAGTTGAGGAGTTTTCTCGGCATGGTCAATCAGCTGGGAAAGTTCATTCCCCAACTGGCGGAGAAAGACAAACCGCTCCGTGACCTACTCTCTAAAAAGAACTGTTGGGTCTGGGATGTGGCTCAAGCAACAGCGTTCAACTCGCTGAAGAGGGCCCTGTCTTCTCCCCCTGTCCTCGCTATGTATGACCCAAGCAGGGACACCAAGGTGTCAGCCGATGCATCGTCGTATGGGCTGGGCGGTGTTCTTCTCCAGGAGTGGGAGGGAGAATGGAAGCCCGTAGCCTATGCGTCACGGTCGCTTACTCCAACTGAGCAGAGATACGCACAAGTGGAAAAAGAGGCCTTGGGCCTCACGTGGGCCTGTGAACGGTTCAGGGATTTCCTCATAGGG
>JABUOV010000069.1:50000-52500 GCA_025617405.1 Perca schrenkii
ATGGGGGAGACACGCTTGATTCCTGTCAGTTTCATAGTGAGAGCGGCGCGCCAGAAAAATGATGGGCGCATATTAAATATATATTTATTAATTAATTGAATTAATTAAATACATTATAAATAGTTTTTCCGCGCGAGAAATACAATGTGTGGTGGGACCATATATATTGTTCTAAATCTATGGGTGGGACTGCGTGACAAAAGACCGAAATGAGTGACTGTCACGCTCAATGTGTGACACTGAGAGCCCTGGTGGTTTACTTGCAGCTTCGCTACAGTAGCAGCGAACCTTTAACGTTACCTGTAGTCACATGGTCTCTAAACGGTCCGCTCACCGTGAAGTCCTGCGCGGATCAACAGATCTTAGAGTGCGGCGGCTGCTCGCTCTGTTTGTTATAAGACGCACCGAGCAGATTAATGGAGCCGCTCGGTGTTTGGCTAGCTAATAAGCCGTTAGCCTGTTACCTTGAGCTTTGTCTGAAGGCGCTGAGCGGCCAGCCAGGCTCCGACACACCCGACACATTCATCACATCCGCCGATCAGTTTAACCGCTAACCCCCCCGCCCCCCCGGTACCGGTCAGAGAGGCGTGTTTACTTTGTGTCTCGGTCCTCCAGTGCGTCCAGAGACGGGCTCCGGTCAGTTTTGAAATTAGCCTACATTAGTAACAGTCAATTTTGTTACGGTATGAACTTAATCATAGGAAAGGCGAAAAATATAAGACCTTTGTAACGAAATCCAAGACTTTGTATACCAAATTCAAGGCTTTTAAGGCCTTAATTTGAGATTATCAAATTTAAGACTTTTTCAATGCTTTTAAGACCCCGCGGGTACCCTGGTGTGTGTGTGTGTGTGTGTGTGTGTGTGCGTCTGTGTGTGTGTGTTGGCCCTTATGCATCCCTGTGTTTTGGCTCTATTTGTAACAAGAGCTTTTCTTCCAAATATGGTATTGCTCATGAATATTTAGATGAGCTGCGTGCTGATTGGTTGAGCCAACCACATACACAGACATTGGAGACGAGACAGCAGGTCTCACATTTCAGACACTGCAACGTTTCATTACCAAATTCACTTCTGAGACTTTTTTATGCGAGAAATCAAACTATATAAAAGCTCAAATACGAGCCGTTTTACGAAAATTGACGGCTAATTGCAAATTAGGTAAGACAGCTGACAGCATAACTATATTTAATTTACAGTTTGAATTTCGTCACGCCACTTATATTACAGCTACCCCAAGATCGTACAAAGCTAACACTTTTGTCCGATTCCAATTTAATGCATGTTTTGTGAATTTGAAGGGTTTCGTTAGCTAGTGTCCCTTCAATCCAATGGGTAAAGCTTGCTGCTAGTTAGCTAGCTACACCTTGGGCATAACAAGAGTATATTTGCAGCTTGAATTTCGGGACGGCACTTATATTACAGCTACCCCAAGGTCTAATAAAGCTAACACTTTTGTCCAATTTCAATTTAATGCACGTTTGTGAATTTCAGAGGTCTCGTTAGCAGGATGCACAGCTGGCTCTCATTGATAGCGCATTTTATGGAAAGATAAGAGATGAGTCAAATATTGTTTGTCTATGGTTTTGTTACTATGATAATCATATATTTTCTTGTTCATTAAGGTGTTAGGAATCATATATTGAGTTCTGATAGAAACTACATTATGTATCTTTTGAAAAATCTGCCATTTCATGAATATCAATTATAGTGGACACATCAGGACTATCTTCATGTAAATAATGACTCCACATCTACACAATTTGTCTGTTTTCGTACTCAAATGATCCTGTTGTCCACTACAGTGGACATTCTTTAAATAAATAAAAAAATTAAAATTGTAAGATGTTTTTTTAACCTTAAACAGGTATGGAATCACAAAAAAATATGATTAGGAAAAACAAAATTTTCCTCGGTTCTCAGGAGGATAAACACATATGGAATTATGTACTTAACAAAAAAGTGTGAAATAACTGAAAACATGTCTTATATTTTAGATTCTTCAAAGTAGCCACCCTTTGCTTTTTTTATTAATAAGGGAAATAATTCCACTAATGAACCCTGACAAAGCACACCTGTGAAGGTAAAACCATTTCAGGTGACTACCTCATGAAGCTCATTGAGAGAACACCAAGGGTTTGCAGAGTTATCAAAAAAAGCAAAGGGTGGCTACTTTGAAGAATCTAAAATATAAGACATGTTTTCAGTTATTTCACACTTTTTTGTTAAGTACATAATTCCATATGTGTTCCTTCATAGTTTTGATGCCTTCAGTGAGAATCTACAATGTAAATAGTCATGAAAATAAAAAGGAAACGCATTGAATGAGAAGGTGTGTCCAAACTTTTGGCCTGTGCTGTACGTCAGAGGTCACACGCCTCTGGAGCAACTAGGGGTTAAGTGCCTTGCTCAGGGACACATTGGTTGATGTATCACAGTGGGAATCGAACCCTGGTCTTCCACAGCAAAGGTACATGTCATATCCACTGCACCATCACCACC
>JABUOV010000069.1:57500-67500 GCA_025617405.1 Perca schrenkii
CCAGGTTGAGGGGTTACAGGTTGCAAGGTTGAGGGTTACAGGTTGCCAGGTTGAGGGGTTACAGGTTGCAAGGTTGAGGGTTACAGGTTGCCAGGTTAAGGGTTACAGGTTGCCAGGTTGAGGGTTACAGGTTGCCAGGTTGAGGGTTACAGTTTGCCAGGTTGATGGTTACAGGTTGCCAGGTTGAGGGTTACATGTTGCCAGGTTGAGGGTTATATGTTGCCAGGTTGAGGGTTCTAGGTTGCCAGGTTGAGGGTTACAGTTTGCCAGGTTGATGGTTACAGGTTGCCAGGTTGAGGGTTACATGTTGCCAGGTTGAGGGTTATATGTTGCCAGGTTGAGGGTTCTAGGTTGCCAGGTTGACGGTTACAGTTTGCCAGGTTGATGGTTATAGGTTGCCAGGTTGAGGGTTACAGTTTGCCAGGTTGAGGGTTACATGTTGCCAGGTTGAGGGTTATATGTTGCCAGGTTGAGGGTTCTAGGTTGCCAGGTTGACGGTTACAGTTTGCCAGGTTGATGGTTATAGGTTGCCAGGTTGATGGTTACAGGGTGCCAGGTTGAGGGTTCTAGTTTGCCAGGTTGAGGGTTATAGGTTGCCAGGTTGAGGGTTACAGGTTGCCAGGTTGAGGGTTACAGTTTGCCAGGTTGAGGGTTACAGGTTGCCAGGTTGAGGGTTACATGTTGCCAGGTTGAGGGTTATATGTTGCCAGGTTGAGGGTTCTAGGTTGCCAGGTTGAGGGTTACAGTTTGCCAGGTTGATGGTTATAGGTTGCCAGGTTGAGGGTTATATGTTGCCAGGTTGAGGGTTCTAGGTTGCCAGGTTGCCAGGTTGAGGGTTATATGTTGCCAGGTTGAGGGTTACAGGTTGCCAGGTTGAGGGAAATTTCTGTTTATGTGAGAAGATCTCCGTTAGAAATGACTTAATGCACGTCACCCAGGCCTGCAGGTCATGCATGTATAGTGTTGCCTAAAACATGAGGCAACCTCAGCGATTTGACCGCGATTAACCAAACACACACACGCGATACCAACTGGCTAGTTATCCTCCGGACAGCCATGGACAACCTCTCTTTTTCTTTCTCCCTTTTCCGCCGGATGGTGTGCGATCCTGCTAACGGTGTGAACAACTAAACAGGAGCGGGATTCGTGAGTCTTTCGGGATTTTTGCAGGACAGGATGTTATTTGGGGGTGGCAGTAACGTGAGCTAGATATGACGGGAGTATTTTGGTGTGCTCGGGATGGGAGCGACAACTAACTCCCGTGTGACCCTCTAGTCTCTAGCTCCCAAATCTTTAAGGCACAGGTGTCCAACACGAGACCCGAAAAATCAATCAAAAAACCTAAACATGAAAAGGTAACTGGCCACCTTTCAAGGTGCTCCGAAAAGCTACTGTACTTCACAGTAATGTGAAAACTAAATGTATTTACGTATAGAGAGACGAAGTCCCGCACCTTCTACTTCCGGTCCAATGGGAACTTATCTTTCGAAAAAATATGAACGAGGGTCAACGGAGAGATAATAATTATTTTTTGATCCAGTTTGAATTGAGCCATGGATTACAAATGTGATGTTCGTCAATTCAAAACATTATTCTTCAACCGAAGAAAGTCTCCGTTCATTGTTAAACTGTTGAAGTATAAGACAGTGAAAATACGTAATTAGAAAGACTACAAACTTCATGGATGACGTCTCTCTGAAGCTACGATGTCTCTGTGTATCGTACCAGGATGTAACGTTACTCTAATGATCAGAGGATCTCTCTCGTTCTTTAGCTTCTCTGCTGAGAACACCTGACTGGATAAAACCCAGCAGGTAAGATAACGTTACATGTGTTGTGGAACAGAGCTAAGCTAGCTAGCTAGCGAACCAAGCATCAAGCTAGCTAGGTGACACTGATTTTGTGAAACGGGAGATGTAGTCCACTGGGAGATGTAGTCCACTGAGCTGTTTCACACTAAACTAAGTGGTACTACGACAAACCTACGGCTAACAGAGGCTACGTTTACACGTGGCCGGCTATTTTCATAAACGGACATTTCAACCTCTCGGTTTTCAGAAAATTGTTCGTTTATATGTACCCGTGTATATATGCCGTCAATAGAGTTAAGAGCATGCCAGACCTGTAGGTGGCAGTGTAACGAGAAGCTAAAGCCCACGTTAGCCAATCAGAATCCCGACAATAGCAACAACAGCAACCAATCACGTCCTCTTTCTCTCTCTCTCGGCTGCCTAAACCTCCGTTTGTCTCAGTTTACATGCAACCGTGCAAACGAAGTTTTCCAAAATCTCCACTTTGGCCGGAGTTTTTATTAATAATCGTTTTCTGTGATAAAAACGGGGTTTTCGTTTATTTTCGTGTAAATGAGAGGCCAAACCGCAGGAAAATATCTGCGTCTTCCCTTCGTGTAAACGGGGCCTGAGACTTTCTTCGGTTGAAAAATTATCTTTTAAATTGACGAACATCATATTTGTAATCCATGGCTCAACTCAAACGGGATCAAAACATAATTTGCCTCTCCCCGTTCACTACCGCTCATATTTTTTCTGACTTAAGGTCCCATGAGGTCCACCGGAAGGGGCGGGACTTCGGCTCTCTATAGAAAATACATAGAAGTAGTGAGGAAGAGGCTCTGCTTTGTGATTTTTTTTCCCAGCATGCCTTTGCAGTCCTACCTGAGCAGGATGAGCTTCACCTTGGCGGCGGCGCTCTTGATGATGGCCGAGGCGTTCTGGTGGCTCCGCCCATAAAGGACCTGGCTGTTGATCTGAAAAACCCAAAACGTTATTTTTTTCGTATTATCATCTCTGCTTTATGGGATCATTAGTGATTAATAGGCTAAAGTAGGGCTGGGCGATACGGACCAAAAGTCATATCCCGATATATTTTGGCTGAATATCGATATACGATATATATCCCGATATTTTTTTCCGCAAATGTTCAGTCAAAGTCAAAGTCAAATATGACATGTCACAAGTAGTTTCAAAGAAACTGGCTATTTCAGTGAACAGTTACAAAATCAAATGAATAAATAATAAACAGGTTTCTTCACCTGGTTCAATGCTCAGCTGTTCAAATAACAATATAATGTAAAACATAAATACTGTATAACAACACGAGTACCTTTTTTTAAATCAAAGCTCCATAAGGTGCACATTTAAATTAAAAAAAATATCTTAAATAAAAATAGCCTATAAAATAAAAGAGGCCAAGTTCAGAAGATTGCATCACTTCACTGTAATGCAGCCTTTAAAACCAGGAGAAGACACTTATGTCATATCACGATATCACGATATCCAAAATCTAAGACGATATCTAGTCTCATATCACGATATATCGATATAATATCAATATATCGCCCAGCCCTAGGCTAAAGTTACACGTTACGTTTTCTAGAGGAAAAGTCAGATACTGTTGTTGAGGTAAATACATCCAATTACTTATATACACAATGATTTCTCTCACTCACACACACACACACACACACACACACACACACACACACTCACACACACACACACACACAACCAGAGACACACAAACACACAGACCCGCACAGAGACGCACACACACACACACACACACGCGCAAAACCCACCCAGAGACACACACACACACACACACACACAAAACCCACCCAGAGACACACACACACGCGCAAAACCCACCCAGAGACACACACACACACGCGCAAAACCCACCCAGAGACACACACACACACAAAACCCACCCAGAGACACACACACACAAAACCCACACAGAGACACACACACACACACAAAAACAACCCAGAGAAACACACACACACGCAAAACCCACCCAGAGACACACACACACACAAAAAACCCACCCAGAGACACACACACACAAAACCCACACAGAGACACACACACACACACAAAACCCACCCAGAGACACACACACACAAAACCCACACAGAGACACACACACACACACACGTGCAAAACCCACCCAGAGACACACACACACGCGCAAAACCCACCCAGAGACACACACACACACGCGAAAAACCCACCCAGAGACACACACACACACAAAACCCACCCAGAGACACACACACACAAAACCCACACAGAGACACACACACACACACAAAACCCACCCAGAGAAACACACACACACGCAAAACCCACCCAGAGACACACACACACACACAAAACCCACCCAGAGACACACACACACAAAACCCACACAGAGACACACACACACAAAACCCACACAGAGACACACACACAAAAACAACCCAGAGAAACACACACACACGCAAAACCCACCCAGAGACACACACACACACGCGCAAAACCCACCCAGAGACACACACACACACACACACACAAAACCAACACAGAAACACACACAGAGACACACACAGAGACACACACACACACAGACCCGCACACACACACGCAAAACCCACCCGGAGACACACACACACGCAAAACCCACCCAGAGACACACACACACACACACACACACACACAAAACCCACCCAGAGACACACACACACACACACACACACACAAACCCCCCCAGAGACACACACACACACACACACACGCAAAACCCACCCAGAGACACACACACACACACACACACACACACACAAAACCCACCCAGAGACACACACACACACACACACAAAACCCACCCAGAGACACACACACACACACACACACACACAAAAACCCACCCAGAGACACACTGACACACACACACACACAAAACCCACCCAGAGACACACACACACAAAACCCACCCAGAGACACACACACACACACAAAACCCACACAGAGACACACACACACACACACACACACACACACACACAAAACCCACCCAGAGACACACAGACACACACACACACACAAAACCCACCCAGAGACACACACACACACACACACACACACACACACACACACACAAAACCCACCCAGAGACACACACACACACACACACACAAACACACAAAACCCACCCAGAGACACACACACACACACACAAAACCCACCCAGAGACACACACACACACACACATACACACAGACGCACAAACACACAGACACACACACACACAGAGACACACACACACGCAAAACCCACCCAGAGACACACACACACACAAACACACACACAGACGCACAAACACACAGACGCACACACACACACACACAAAACCCACCCAGAGACACACACAGAGAGACGCACGCACACACCCCCGACATGCACACAAACACACACACAGACGCACACACACACACTCACACAAACACACACAGACAAAAACACACACACACACACTTAATTGAGACAGCCATTAATTGAAAGGTCATTGAGCTGCGAAGCCGTAAAACTACAGCAGGCCACCAGCACCTCCAAATGTTAAATCAATAACTCATCTACACACACACACACACACACACACACACACACACACACACACACACACACACACACACACACACACACACACACACACACACACACACACACACACACACTGAAGCTGGAGAGAAAACAAGTCAGTTACACAATCAAAATGTGCGCTCTTTAGATTCAGTGGATTTTGCACTAATGTGTCTTTCATCTATGGAAAAGGCTGTGTGTTTTAGTGAGTGTGAGTGTGTGTGTGTGTGTTTTAGTGAGTGTGTGTGTGTGTGTGTGTGTGTGTGTGTGTATTTCAGTGTGTAAACGTGCAGGCTTTCCTCGGCTCAAACATCAATTTTTCACAATGAGGGGCCAGCGAAGGAGAGAGAGAGAGAGATAATCTCAGAGTTTCTCTGTTTAATATTCATGGAAATAAATCGAAAAAAAAACTCACACACACACACACACACACACACACACACACACACACACACACACACACACACACACACACACACACACAAAGCTGCTCTCGTCCTGGCTGACACACACTTTCACTTTGCAGATGATGTGATGTTGTAGGACTCATCCACAGTATTGAGGTGATGCAATGTGTGTGAAAAGCATGTCTGGTAATCCTCTCTGCTGCTATATAAGGAAACAGGTGTTCATGTCCTGGAAGAAGTTAAAGAGAAAACACAAGACTTTCACCCAAGAAACAGGTGTTCATGTCCTGAAGAAGTTAAGGAGAAAACACAAGACTGAAGAAGTTAAGGAGAATGTGTGATGTGCACCAACTACACCAAAACAAATTCCTTGTATGTGTCAAAAAACGTACTTGGCAATAAAACCCGTTCTGATTCTGATTCTGAGAAAACACAAGACTTTCACCCAGGAAACAGGTGTTCATGTCCTGAAGAAGTTAAGGAGAAAACACAAGACTTTCACCCAGGAAACAGGTGTTCATGTCCTGAAGAAGCTAAGGAGAAAACACAAGACTTTCACCCAGGAAACAGGTGTTCATGTCCTGAAGAAGTTAAGGAGAAAACACAAGACTTTCACCCAGGAAACAGGTGTTCATGTCCTGGAAGAAGCTAAGGAGAAAACACAAGACTTTCACCCAGGAAACAGGTGTTCATGTCCTGAAGAAGTTAAGGAGAAAACACAAGACTTTCAACCAGGAAACAGGTGTTCATGTCCTGGAAGAAGTTAAGGAGAAAACACAAGACTTTCACCCAGGAAACAGGTGTTCATGTCCTGGAAGAAGTTAAGGAGAAAACACAAGACTTTCACCCAGGAAACAGGTGTTCATGTCCTGAAGAAGTTAAGGAGAAAACACAAGACTTTCACCCAGGAAACAGGTGTTCATGTCCTGAAGAAGTTAAGGAGAAAACACAAGACTTTCACCCAGGAAACAGGTGTTCATGTCCTGGAAGAAGCTAAGGAGAAAACACAAGACTTTCACCCAGGAAACAGGTGTTCATGTCCTGAAGAAGTTAAGGAGAAAACACAAGACTTTCACCCAGGAAACAGGTGTTCATGTCCTGGAAGAAGCTAAGGAGAAAACACAAGACTTTCACCCAGGAAACAGGTGTTCATGTCCTGAAGAAGTTAAAGAGAAAACACAAGACTTTCACCCAGGAAACAGGTGTTCATGTCCTGGAGAAGTTAAGGAGAAAACACAAGACTTTCACCCAGGAAACAGGTGTTCATGTCCTGGAGAAGTTAAGGAGAAAACACAAGACTTTCACCCAGGAAACAGGTGTTCATGTCCTGGAAGAAGTTAAGGAGAAAACACAAGACTTTCAACCAGGAAAAAGGTGTTCATGTCCTGGAAGAAGCTAAGGAGAAAACACAAGACTTTCACCCAGGAAACAGGTGTTCATTTCCTGAAGAAGTTAAGGAGAAAACACAAGACTTTCACCCAGGAAACAGGTGTTCTTGTACTGGAAGAAGTTAAGGAGAAAACACAAGACTTTCACCCAGGAAACAGGTGTTCATGTCCTGAAGAAGTTAAGGAGAAAACACAAGACTTTCACCCAGGAAACAGGTGTTCTTGTACTGGAAGAAGTTAAGGAGAAAACACAAGACTTTCACCCAGGAAACAGGTGTTCATGTCCTGAAGAAGTTAAGGAGAAAACACAAGACTTTCACCCAGGAAACAGGTGTTCATGTCCTGGAAGAAGTTAAGGAGAAAACACAAGACTTTCACCCAGGAAACAGGTGTTCATGTCCTGAAGAAGTTAAGGAGAAAACACAAGACTTTCACCCAGGAAACAGGTGTTCATGTCCTGGAAGAAGCTAAGGAGAAAACACAAGACTTTCACCCAGGAAACAGGTGTTCATGTCCTGAAGAAGTTAAGGAGAAAACACAAGACTTTCACCCAGGAAACAGGTGTTCATGTCCTGGAAGAAGCTAAGGAGAAAACACAAGACTTTCACCCAGGAAACAGGTGTTCATGTCCTGAAGAAGTTAAGGAGAAAACACAAGACTTTCACCCAGGAAACAGGTGTTCATGTCCTGAAGAAGTTAAGAAGAAAACACAAGACTTTCACCCAGGAAAAAGGTGTTCATGTCCTGGAAGAAGTTAAGGAGAAAACACAAGACTTTCACCCAGGAAACAGGTGTTCATGTCCTGGAAGAAGTTAAGGAGAAAACACAAGACTTTCACCCAGGAAACAGGTGTTCATGTCCTGGAAGAAGTTAAGGAGAAAACACAAGACTTTCACCCAGGAAACAGGTGTTCATGTCCTGGAAGAAGTTAAGGAGAAAACACAAGACTTTCACCCAGGAAACAGGTGTTCATGTTCTGGAAGAAGTTAAGGAGAAAACACAAGACTTTCACCCAGGAAACAGGTGTTCATGTCCTGGAAGAAGTTAAGGAGAAAACACAAGACTTTCACCCAGGAAACAGGTGTTCATGTCCTGAAGAAGCTAAGGAGAAAACACAAGACTTTCACCCAGGAAACAGGTGTTCATGTCCTGAAGAAGTTAAGGAGAAAACACAAGACTTTCACCCAGGAAACAGGTGTTCATATCCTGGAGAAGTTAAGGAGAAAACACAAGACTTTCACCCAGGAAACAGGTGTTCATGTCCTGGAGAAGTTAAGGAGAAAACACAAGACTTTCACCCAGGAAACAGGTGTTTATATCCTGGAGAAGTTAAGGAGAAAACACAAGACTTTCACCAAGGAAACAGGTGTTCATATCCTGGAGAAGTTAAGGAGAAAACACAAGACTTTCACCCAGGAAACAGGTGTTCATGTCCTGAAGAAGTTAAGGAGAAAACACAAGACTTTCACCCAGGAAACAGGTGATCATGTCCCGGAAGAAGGTAAGGAGAAAACACAAGACTTTCACCCAGGAAACAGGTGTTCATGTCCTGAAGAAGTTAAAGAGAAAACACAAGACTTTCACCCAGGAAACAGGTGTTCATGTCCTGGAGAAGTTAAGGAGAAAACACAAGACTTTCACCCAGGAAACAGGTGTTCATGTCCTGGAGAAGTTAAGGAGAAAACACAAGACTTTCACCCAGGAAACAGGTGTTCATGTCCCGGAAGAAGTTAAGGAGAAAACACAAGACTTTCAACCAGGAAACAGGTGTTCATGTCCTGGAAGAAGCTAAGGAGAAAACACAAGACTTTCACCCAGGAAACAGGTGTTCATTTCCTGAAGAAGTTAAGGAGAAAACACAAGACTTTCACCCAGGAAACAGGTGTTCTTGTACTGGAAGAAGTTAAGGAGAAAACACAAGACTTTCACCCAGGAAACAGGTGTTCATGTCCTGAAGAAGTTAAGGAGAAAACACAAGACTTTCACCCAGGAAACAGGTGTTCATGTCCTGGAAGAAGTTAAGGAGAAAACACAAGACTTTCACCCAGGAAACAGGTGTTCATGTCCTGAAGAAGTTAAGGAGAAAACACAAGACTTTCACCCAGGAAACAGGTGTTCATGCCCTGGAAGAAGTTAAGGAGAAAACTCAAGACTTTCACCCAGGAAACAGGTGTTCATGTCCTGAAGAAGTTAAGGAGAAAACACAAGACTTTCACCCAGGAAACAGGTGTTCATGTCCTGGATAAAGTTAAGGAGAAAACACAAGACTTTCACCCAGGAAACAGGTGTTCATGTCCTGAAGAAGTTAAGGAGAAAACACAAGACTTTCACCCAGGAAACAGGTGTTCATGTCCTGGAAGAAGTTAAGGAGAAAACACAAGACTTTCACCCAGGAAACAGGTGTTCATGTCCTGAAGAAGCTAAGGAGAAAACACAAGACTTTCACCCAGGAAACAGGTGTTCATGTCCTGAAGAAGTTAAGGAGAAAACACAAGACTTTCACCCAGGAAACAGGTGTTCATGTCCTGGAGAAGTTAAGGAGAAAACACAAGACTTTCACCCAGGAAACAGGTGTTCATGTCCTGGAGAAGTTAAGGAGAAAACACAAGACTTTCACCCAGGAAACAGGTGTTCATGTCCTGGAGAAGTTAAGGAGAAAACACAAGACTTTCACCCAGGAAACAGGTGTTCATATCCTGGAGAAGTTAAGGAGAAAACACAAGACTTTCACCCAGGAAACAGGTGTTCATGTCCTGAAGAAGTTAAGGAGAAAACACAAGAC
>JABUOV010000069.1:72500-80000 GCA_025617405.1 Perca schrenkii
GAGACACACACACACAGACACACACACACACAGACACACACACACACACAGACACACACACACAGACACACACACAGACACACACACACACAGACACACACACACAGACACACAAAGACACTGCCTTTAACCTTTTCTTTAAATTTGAATCTGTGTTTGTGTTTAAGTGCTCCTAGCAAGGTGACTTGTCGAAATAAATCAGTGTAGGAGACAGACAGACAGACAGACAGACAGACAGACAGACAGACAGACAGACAGACACATACATTTCTACAAACAGAATCTGTTTATTCCAGCTCAGACATTCGGTTACTTTCATGTATTTCTATCTTTGGAGACTTTCTATTTTTGATCTGGCAGCATCGTGGCTCTGGAGATGTTATAAACGTGTGTGTGTGTGTGTGTGCGCTGTACGTGTTTTGACTCCTTTATCTTCTGTTGGGTAGTTTAATCTACAGCAATGCATCATGGTCTATAAGCTCATCATATGTTTGTAGCGTTGCTGTCCTGTGAGGACCACTAAAACCTCTCGCCTGTTTACGCCCATACACAGTATACATACAGTACAGGCCAAAAGTTTGGACACACCTTCTCATTCAATGTGTTTCCTTTTTATTTTCATGACTATTTACATTGTAGATTCTCACTGAAGGCATCAAAACTATGAATGAACACATATGGAATTATGTACTTAACAAAAAAGTGTGAAATAACTGAAAACATGTCTTATATTTTAGATTCTTCAAAGTAGCCACCCTTTGCTTTTTTTTGATAACTCTGCAAACCCTTGGTGTTCTCTCAATGAGCTTCATGAGGTAGTCACCTGAAATGGTTTTACCTTCACAGGTGTGCTTTGTCAGGGTTCATTAGTGGAATTATTTCCCTTATTAATAAAAAAAAGCAAAGGGTGGCTACTTTGAGGAATCTAAAATATAAGACATGTTTTCAGTTATTTCACACTTTTTTGTTAAGTACATAATTCCATATGTGTTCATTCATAGTTTTGATGCCTTCAGTGAGAATCTACAATGTAAATAGTCATGAAAATAAAAAGGAAACGCATTGAATGAGAAGGTGTGTCCAAACTTTTGGCCTGTACTGTAAATGTGACGTGAGCAACGTGTCTGAAAGTGTGAAGTCTTCTGGTAGCTGTGCCGAGAGAAATCTCAATCATTCCCAATCTTACAGAGACGGAGAGTGTAGGTATATGTAAGGAGATAACATAGACACAGGCTAATTACTGATCACTAACATGCTAGTTAACATTAGTAATTAAACCTAAACAGCTAATGGAAGTCCAAACTGCCTGTGAGCTTCTCCTGTACTATACGGTAATTCCTCTACTGTGTGACAGTAAGTCTCGTGGTTGTGACCCAATCGTTAGCCTATTTTTATAAAAGCGTCTGCTACGGAGCCATAACGTGAGCTACAAGGTAATGGAGCCTTTTATACATTGTCGTGTTTCTTTAGAAATAAACAACGGACAAATAGAGTCTTTAAACGCTTCAGATGTAAAGTTATTCTCTGTCAAAGTGACGTCAGAATGAATGGGAGTCAATGGGATGCTAACGGGAGGTGATGGCCAGGTAGCTCTCGTGCGTTGCTATGGTTGCTGTAAACAAACCAACCAACCAGCAGTTTGCAGAGCTGCAGTAGAGTTACACAGTCAAAAGAAAAAACCAAAAACACACAGCTGCTGTAAAACATTATCAAAGACTTGGATCTCAAGCTGGTGGAAGGAAACAGCAGCATGTACACGGGAATATTAGCGTGTGGAGGTGTGTTCAGGTGCATTCTGGGAGTGCTGGTCTTACAGGGAGGTGTGTTCAGGTGCATTCTGGGCGTGCTGGTCTTACAGGGAGGTGTGTTCAGGTGCATTCTGGGCGTGCTGGTCTTACAGGGAGGTGTGTTCAGGTGCATTCTGGTCTTACAGGGAGGTGTGTTCAGGTGCATTCTGGGCGTGCTGGTCTTACAGGGAGGTGTGTTCAGGTGCATTCTGGGTGTATTACTATCTTGATGCAGCAGGAAGTGATCTCACCATTGACCAACAAAAACCTGGTCTAAAGTCACTAACGCAGCATTTCATTGTTATTTTAACAGAGCATTAGTAAAATGCTCCTATTGGCTCGTGCACAGCACACACACACTATGCTTGTTACACACACAGGGACACACAGCAGCACACACACACACACACACACACACACACACACACACACACACACACACAAAAACATTAGAGTGTAAATCCTCCATCATAACAGCAATGCTCCAAGGTCCAAACGCGCCTGGCTTTTAAAGGGAATGGGAGATGATCTCTGATTGGTTGATGAATGGGAGCTGATCTCTGATTGGTTGATGAATGGGAGCTGATTTCTGATTGGTTGATTGCATGTTACGCCCAAAACACACTTTGAATTCACTTTCATTAGCCGTGTAAACAGCTTATTCGAAATGTTGTGTTTTTCAGAACGAAAGGAGAGAAGATACAGAAAGGAGAGATTAGGTTAGGTGCGTGTAAACAACGTTACTCATGAGATTGCGTTGAATAAAAAGGCAAAAATGTGCTAAAAAGAGTCTGAAAAGAGGGGATGCTAGTGATTATTGGTGATTAATGGTGATTAATGGTGATTAATGGTGATTTATAGTGATTAATGGTGATTAATGGTGAGTGTGTTTCAAACTACGGAGGCTCAGCTCAACCTGGAGCAGCTAATGACGCTAAACACTCCCGACACTCCTAATTATTCTAACACAGGGCACAGCTGCTTCTGCTGATTTCATATTTACTGCTGGGATTAAGTAACACACACATACACACACAGATATACACACACAGATATACACACACAGATATACACACACACACAAACACACACGCACAAGCTCACACACACACACACACACACAGATATACACACACACACACACACACACACACACACACACAGAGATATACAGACGAACACACACATACACACACATACACACACAGATATACACACACAGATATACACACACACACACACACGCACAAGCTCACACACACACACACACACACACACAGATATACACACACACACACACACACACACACACACACACAGAGATATACAGACGAACACACACACATACATACACACACACAGATGCTCACACACACACACACATAGATACACAGACAAACACACGCACAGATACACACACACACGCTCACACACACACACACACACACACACACAGATAGATACACACACACACACAGATATAAACACACACACAGATACACACACACATGCTCACACACACACACACGCGCTCACACACAGATATACACACACACACACACACACACACACACACACAAGCTCACACACACACAGATATACACACACACAGTATTAGAGGACCACTAAGGTCTATATAAAAGAGACTTCAGATACAGTATTAGGGGACCACTAAGGTCTATATAAAAGAGACTTCAGATACAGTATTAGAGGGACCACTAAGGTCTAAATAAAAGAGACTTCAGATACAGTATTAGGGGACCACTAAGGTCTATATAAAAGAGACTTCAGATACAGTATTAGAGGACCACTAAGGTCTATATAAAAGAGACTTCAGATACAGTATTAGGGGACCACTAAGGTCTATATAAAAGAGACTTCAGATACAGTATTAGGGGACCACTAAGGTCTATATAAAAGAGACTTCAGATACAGTATTAGGGGACCACTAAGGTCTATATAAAAGAGACTTCAGATACAGTATTAGGGGACCACTAAGGCCTATATAAAAGCATCCAAAATGCACCATGTCTGGGACCTTTAAAACCCTCTAAGATTCGGGGCTTTGGAGGAAAACATTGGAGTATGGAGCCCCAGGAGCACCTCCTCTGTTCTAGATATTTCATACACAGTTTTTGGAAACAGAAGAGAGAAATATTCCTCAGCCGCTCGGAGGGACAGCAAAGAGAGAAGATTTATTAAAAGTTATTGCACCGGGCTAAATAAAGCCTTGTAATAACCATTTTGTCCTTGCTCTACCTCTGAGTGACTGGGATCGTTATGTTCACCCTCAGGTCTGCTGTAAAGCTAACTGGATTTACTGCAGCTGGCTCTGATTGGACGCTTTGTATGCACATTTTTTTTAATGTTTTTCTGTAGATAACAGACCAATGAACGGGTTTCGTACGATATCGTTCACGTCATGCACACCAATTCGTATGATATCCTATGAAATTACACATACACACACACACACACACACACACACACATATACACACAGACACACAAACAGAGAAACACAGACACACACACAGAAAGACTGACACACACACACACACAGAGAAAGATAGACACACACACACACAGAGAAACACACACACACACACACAGAAAGATAGACACACACACACACAGAGAAAGATAGACACACACACACACACAGAGAAACACACACACACACACACACACACACACACAGAGACAGACACACACACACACACACACACACACACACAGAAAAGACAGACACACACACACAGAGAAACACACACACACACACAGAAAGACAGACACACACACACACACACACACACACACACACAGAAACACACACACACAGAAAGACAGACACACACAAAGAAACACACACACACAGAGAAAAACACACACACACGTACACACAAAAAGACAGACACACACACACACGCAGAAAGACAGACACACACACACACACACACAGAGAAACACACACACACACACACACACACACACACCCACACACACAGAAACACACACACACAAAAAGACAGACACACACATACACGCAGAAAGACAGACACACACACACACACAGAGAAACACACACACACACACACCCACACACACAGAAAGACAGACACACACACACACACACACACACACACACACACACACACACACACAGACACACACACAAAATATAAAATATTAGGGTGTAAATCCTCCATCGTAACAGCAATGCTCCAAGGTCCAAACGCGCCTGGCTTTTAAAGGGAATGGGAGATGATCTCTGATTGGTTGATGAATGGGAGATGATCTCTGATTGGTTGATTGCATGTTACGCCCAAAACACACCTCTGATTAATGAAGACACTAAGGACAACCCTTTAGGACCAGGCGCCCCTAAACACAGACACTTTTTACCGCCTTCAAACAAGCAAAAGTGGATTTTGGACACGCCCTAAACACACCTGCACCAGGTGCTCCGTACCATGACCTCAGATCGTTACAATAGAGCCCTAAAAGTTAAAGAGTTTTCTCCTAAACTTCTTCAGGACATGAACACCTGTTTCCTGAGTGAAGTCTTGTGTTTTCTCCTTAACTTCTTCAGGACATGAACACCTGTTTCCTGGGTGAAAGTCTTGTGTTTTCTCCTTAACTTCTTCAGGACATGAACACCTGTTTCCTGAGTGAAGTCTTGTGTTTTCTCCTTAACTTCTTCAGGACATGAACACCTGTTTCCTGGGTGAAAGTCTTGTGTTTTCTCCTTAACTTCTTCAGGACATGAACACCTGTTTCCTGGGTGAAAGTCTTGTGTTTTCTCCTTAACTTCTTCAGGACATGAACACCTGTTTCCTGGGTGAAAGTCTTGTGTTTTCTCCTTAACTTCTTCAGGACATGAACACCTGTTTCCTGGGTGAAAGTCTTGTGTTTTCTCCTTAACTTCTTCAGGACATGAACACCTGTTTCCTGGGTGAAAGTCTTGTGTTTTCTCCTTAACTTCTTCAGGACATGAACACCTGTTTCCTGGGTGAAAGTCTTGTGTTTTCTCCCTTAACTTCTTCAGGACATGAACACCTGTTTCCTGGGTGAAAGTCTTGTGTTTTCTCCTTAACTTCTTCCAGGACATGAACACCTGTTTCCTGGGTGAAAGTCTTGTGTTTTCTCCTTAACTTCTTCAGGACATGAACACCTGTTTCCTGGGTGAAAGTCTTGTGTTTTCTCCTTAACTTCTTCCAGGACATGAACACCTGTTTCCTGGGTGAAAGTCTTGTGTTTTCTCCTTAACTTCTTCAGGACATGAACACCTGTTTCCTGGGTGAAAGTCTTGTGTTTTCTCCTTAACTTCTTCCAGGACATGAACACCTGTTTCCTGGGTGAAAGTCTTGTGTTTTCTCCTTAACTTCTTCCAGGACATGAACACCTGTTTCCTGGGTGAAAGTCTTGTGTTTTCTCCTTAACTTCTTCAGGACATGAACACCTGTTTCCTGGGTGAAAGTCTTGTGTTTTCTCCTTAACTTCTTCAGGACATGAACACCTGTTTCCTGGGTGAAAGTCTTGTGTTTTCTCCTTAACTTCTTCAGGACATGAACACCTGTTTCCTGGGTGAAAGTCTTGTGTTTTCTCCTTAACTTCTTCCAGGACATGAACACCTGTTTCCTGGGTGAAAGTCTTGTGTTTTCTCCTTAACTTCTTCCAGGACATGAACACCTGTTTCCTGGGTGAAAGTCTTGTGTTTTCTCCTTAACTTCTTCAGGACATGAACACCTGTTTCCTGGGTGAAAGTCTTGTGTTTTCTCCTTAACTTCTTCAGGACATGAACACCTGTTTCCTGGGTGAAAGTCTTGTGTTTTCTCCTTAACTTCTTCCAGGACATGAACACCTGTTTCCTGGGTGAAAGTCTTGTGTTTTCTCCTTAACTTCTTCCAGGACATGAACACCTGTTTCCTGGGTGAAAGTCTTGTGTTTTCTCCTTAACTTCTTCAGGACATGAACACCTGTTTCCTGGGTGAAAGTCTTGTGTTTTCTCCTTAACTTCTTCCAGGACATGAACACCTGTTTCCTGGGTGAAAGTCTTGTGTTTTCTCCTTAACTTCTTCCAGGACATGAACACCTGTTTCCTGGGTGAAAGTCTTGTGTTTTCTCCTTAACTTCTTCCAGGACATGAACACCTGTTTCCTGGGTGAAAGTCTTGTGTTTTCTCCTTAACTTCTTCCAGGACATGAACACCTGTTTCCTGGGTGAAAGTCTTGTGTTTTTCTCCTTAACTTCTTCAGGACATGAACCCCTGTTTCCGGGGTGAAAGTCTTGTGTTTTCTCCTTAACTTCTTCCAGGACATGAACACCTGTTTCCTGGGTGAAAGTCTTGTGTTTTTCTCCTTAACTTCTTCCAGGACATGAACACCTGTTTCCTGGGTGAAAGTCTTGTGTTTTCTCCTTAACTTCTTCCAGGACATGAACACCTGTTTCCTGGGTGAAAGTCTTGTGTTTTCTCCTTAACTTCTTCCAGGACATGAACACCTGTTTCCTGGGTGAAAGTCTTGTGTTTTCTCCTTAACTTCTTCAGGACATGAACACCTGTTTCCTGGGTGAAAGTCTTGTGTTTTCTCCTTAACTTCTTCCAGGACATGAACACCTGTTTCCTGGGTGAAAGTCTTGTGTTTTTCTCCTTAACTTCTTCAGGACATGAACACCTGTTTCCTGGGTGAAAGTCTTGTGTTTTCTCCTTAACT
>JABUOV010000069.1:85000-92500 GCA_025617405.1 Perca schrenkii
AGGGCTGTCGATCGATTCGAATGGTTAGTCGCGATTATTCAGTCCTTCCAGAAAAATGCATTTTGAGGTTTTTTTTGTGATTGTTGCGGGGGCAAAAATCCTTGATTATTATGCAGCATGTTTTCTTAACAAAATGCAATGGAATATTGCTCTATATGATATTTATGCAATTTTATGCGATGAAAATGCGGGAACTTGCAAAAACTGCAGTTTTATGAAAAAGAGAACAACATCCTGCTTTTCGATGATGTTTACGTCGCATGGGAAAATGGCTGCTCTTGTGTTAAGTAAACTAGGGCTGTGCTCGATTGAAGAAATTCTTAGTCGACTAACATTCGTTCAATCGTACCGACTAATCGATTAGTTGATTTAATCGACAGATCTGTAAAATCTGAGTTTCTCTGCAAAGAGTCGTGCTAAAAGAACCACTTTTATTCTTGTGTTTACCAGAGATGTGCTCGTACGTTTCTTGGAAATAAGTCCACCGATTAGTCGACTAATCCACTAAGTGGGAGCAGGCCTAGAGTAAAGGTAAAGGTAAAGGACACACACAATATTAATACTCGTGGCAGCATATCAGACCTGTGTTAGGGAAAGGAACATTTGCCTATATGGGGGCAGTTCAGTGGAAGAAGTTAGATCATCATATTAAAGTCATTTCCAGCCTGAATTCTTTTATAAAGAGCATCAAGGTCTGGTTACTACAGAGGGTTGCGGAATAGATTAAAGCGCAAGTTACTATTTTTATTTATTTAAGAAAAATAGACCGAGACTTTGGGGGGTTGACACCGAGACTTTGGGGGGTTGAGACCGAGACTTTGGGGGGTTGAGACCAAGACTTTGGGGGGTTGAGACCAAGACTTTGGGGGGTTGAGACCGAGACTTTGAGGGGTTGAGACCAAGACTTTGGGGGGTTGAGACCCAGACTTTGAGGGGTTGAGACTTTGGGGGGTTGAGACCCAGACTTTGAGGGGTTGAGACCCAGACTTTGAGGGGTTGAGACTTTCGGGGGTTGAGACCAAGACTTTGGGGGGTTGAGACCGAGACTTTGGGGGGTTGAGACCGAGACTTTGGGGGGTTGAGACCGAGACTTTGGGGGGTTGAGACCAAGACTTTGAGGGGTTGAGACCGAGACTTTTGGGGGTTGAGACCAAGACTTTGAGGGGTTGAGACCAAGACTTTGAGGGGTTGAGACCGAGACTTTGGGGGTTGAGACCGAGACTTTGAGGGGTTGAGACCGAGACTTTGAGGGGTTGAGACTTTGGGGGGTTGAGACCAAGACTTTGGGGGGTTGAGACCGAGACTTTGAGGGGTTGAGACCGAGACTTTGAGGGGTTGAGACCGAGACTTTGGGGGGTTGAGACCGAGACTTTGGGGGGTTGAGACCGAGACTTTGGGGGGTTGAGACCGAGACTTTGGGGGGTTGAGACCGAGACTTTGGGGGGTTGAGACCAAGACTTTGGGGGGTTGAGACCAAGACTTTGAGGGGTTGAGACCGAGACTTTTGGGGGTTGAGACCAAGACTTTGAGGGGTTGAGACCAAGACTTTGAGGGGTTGAGACCGAGACTTTTGGGGGTTGAGACCGAGACTTTGAGGGGTTGAGACCGAGACTTTGAGGGGTTGAGACTTTGGGGGGTTGAGACCAAGACTTTGGGGGGTTGAGACCGAGACTTTGAGGGGTTGAGACCGAGACTTTGAGGGGGTTGAGACCGAGACTTTGGGGGGTTGAGACCGAGACTTTGAGGGGGTTGAGACCGAGACTTTGGGGGGTTGAGACCGAGACTTTGGGGGGTTGAGACCGAGACTTTGGGGGGTTGAGACCAAGACTTTGGGGGGTTGAGACCAAGACTTTGAGGGGTTGAGACCGAGACTTTTGGGGGTTGAGACCAAGACTTTGAGGGGTTGAGACCAAGACTTTGAGGGTTTGAGACCGAGACTTTTGGGGGTTGAGACCAAGACTTTGAGGGGTTGAGACCGAGACTTTGAGGGGTTGAGACCGAGACTTTGGGGGGTTGAGACCGAGACTTTTGGGGGGTTGAGACCAAGACTTTGGGGGGGGTTGAGACCGAGACTTTGGGGGGTTGAGACCGAGACTTTTGGGGGGTTGAGACCAAGACTTTGGGGGGTTGAGACCCAGACTTTGAGGGGTTGAGACCCAGACTTTGAGGGGTTGAGACTTTCGGGGGTTTAGACCAAGACTTTGGGGGGTTGAGACCGAGACTTTGGGGGGTTGAGACCGAGACTTTGGGGGGTTGAGACCGAGACTTTGGGGGGTTGAGACCGAGACTTTGGGGGGTTGAGACCAAGACTTTGAGGGGTTGAGACCGAGACTTTTGGGGGTTGAGACCAAGACTTTGAGGGGTTGAGACCAAGACTTTGAGGGGTTGAGACCGAGACTTTTGGGGGTTGAGACCAAGACTTTGAGGGGTTGAGACCGAGACTTTGAGGGGTTGAGACCGAGACTTTGGGGGGTTGAGACCGAGACTTTGGGGGGTTGAGACCGAGACTTTGGGGGGGTGAGACCAAGACTGTGGGGGGGGTTGAGACCGAGACTTTGGGGGGGTTGAGACCGAGACTTTGGGGGGTTGAGACCAAGACTTTGGGGGGGTTGAGACCAAGACTTTGAGGGGTTGAGACCGAGACTTTTTGGGGGGTTGAGACCGAGACTTTGAGGGGGTTGAGACCAAGACTTTGGGGGGTTGAGACCGAGACTTTGAGGGGTTGAGACCAAGACTTTGGGGGGTTGAGACCCAGACTTTGAGGGGTTGAGACCCAGACTTTGAGGGGTTGAGACTTTGGGGGGTTGAGACCGAGACTTTGGGGGGTTGAGACCGAGACTTTGGGGGGGTTGAGACCGAGACTTTGGGGGGAGTAGAGACCGAGACTTTGGCGGGGTTGAGACCGAGACTTTGGGGAGTAGAGACCGAGACTTTGGGGGGGGTTGAGACCGAGACTTTGGGGGGTTGAGACCAAGACTTTGGGGGGTTGAGACCGAGACTTTGGGGGGTTGAGACCAAGACTTTGGGGGGGTTGAGACCGAGACTTTGAGGGGTTGAGACCAAGACTTTGGGGGGGTTGAGACCCAGACTTTGAGGGGTTGAGACCCAGACTTTGAGGGGTTGAGACTTTGGGGGGTTGAGACCAAGACTTTGGGGGGTTGAGACCGAGACTTTGGGGGGTTGAGACCGAGACTTTGGGGGGTTGAGACCGAGACTTTTGGGGGTTGAGACCAAGACTTTGAGGGGTTGAGACCGAGACTTTTGGGGGTTGAGACCAAGACTTTGAGGGGTTGAGACCAAGACTTTGAGGGGTTGAGACCGAGACTTTTGGGGGTTGAGACCGAGACTTTGGGGGGTTGAGACCGAGACTTTGGGGGGTTGAGACCGAGACTTTGGGGGGTTGAGACCGAAAATTTTGGGGGTTGAGACCAAGACTTTGGAGGGTTGAGACCGAGACTGTTTTTATGTTATGTCATTGAGTATCTTGTCTTGTCCTGATGTTGCGTTGAGCACCACAATGGAAATAAGTCCTGGACTTTATTGTGTTTTTATCCTCGATTGTATTTGATGTCCTTTTATCACGTGTAAGGCACTATCTTACAATTAAATAAATCAAATCAAAAGTAAACGCAACATTTTCAACTTTATGTGTGACTTTTTTGCAAAGAAAATGCGGGGATTATGAAATCATGCAAGCCCCGCATATTTTGCGCGGAAATCGGCAATTTATGCAGCAAACGTACAGAGTATTTGAAAAAATAATTTGGCTGATTATGCGTTGAATTATGCGATCGCATAATCTCGTTTCTCTGGAGGGACTGATTAATCTCACACTATGAGGTCGTCTGTTACATGGACGGACAGTTTGGCTCGTGTGTGTATGTGTGTGTTGATGTTGAGATTGACTAGTGTTAATTTCGTCAGACGAGACAAGACTAAATACGTTCGTCAACGAGCTTCTTTTCCATGACTAAGACGATGACGAGACTGCGCCAATGTCCAAAAACGCTGACTAAGACTAAATGAACATGCATGATTGTTGACAAAAAAAAAAAGTCAAGACTAAAATGTTTTGCATGAAAAATAAAAACTGAGATAAAATCTCTCTTCATTTTCGTCTACAATCGTCTCTACTTTTGAGAAAGAATATTATATAATATATGTTTTGGCACAAGACTAAGACTAAATTAAAAATAGGTGACAAAATTAACACTTATATTGACCAACTTATCTTGTTTAATGTGCTGATTTTGTCGTTTATTTTTACATTTATAGTCAATTGCACTCGTTTTAGGCTAAACCTGTATGTACTATTATAATCTTTTCATCTTTTTAGGTGTGACATTGTACGATCTGTCCAGGGACAGCAGATGTTAAATAACTTTTTGGCTAATTCAATCAATCAATCAATCAATCAATCAAACTTTATTTCTAAAGCACATTTAAAAACAAGCAAGTTGACCAAAGTGCTGTACATAGACATTAAACAGTAAATAGTTAAAATGCAACAAACAATTTCAACACCTATCATGCTGGATTAAAAGCTAAGGAATAAAAATGAGTTTTAAGTTGCGCTTTAAAAACTAAAAGACTTATGGCACATTTTACCATTTTTATATGTATTATTAGAGTGCATTGTCCTTGTTAAATAAACCTGAAATAAATAAATAGCTGCGTTGTAGTCAACCGAGACCAAGTCTTCACCAAAACCAGAGTGTATCGAGACAAGACTTCTCTTATTTCCTCGCTCCTGAATAAACTTTAGATTTAAACGTGCAGCGGCTGAAACAACAACTGATCAATGCTCCGGTCAGTTTTCTAATAGTATGACTTAGTCGCAGCTAGTACAATGCAAAGAAATGCTTGCTGTAACACATAAGGGTGACAAAGAGATATTTTGCTTACTTTTTTTTTTTTGACGAGTTAGATATGAAGATCAGTACTAGGGGAGAGCCGGGGCAGTTGAAACACGTTTTAATTAAACGTAATTTACAAAGCGATCGTATCGCACTGGAAGCTCATATTTTGTCACTAGCAACCTCCACCTGTCCTCTGTCAAATACAGTTGCATTTTCAGCTTTCAACAAAACCGTTCAGGAATTATTACAGCAACAGTGGGGCGTGCGTAATGTTTCATTCATCCCATCTGGTCGGGACAATTGAAACAGAATAGGGGGACAGTTTAAGCCATATAAACTTCCCACAACTTAAATATTTTACTACATATCATGAATGGTACTCCCAAAAGGTGTTATTTTAGATAGATTGTTGTTGGGCTATACGTCTTGGTGAATATCTGTTAACCACTAATTGCCGTCACCTTGAAGCGTGTATGAAGTTTTTGAAATATCTTGCACTGTGGATGATTCTGCCATTTTTATAGCTAGAACAGTACGTTTTCCCCATTTATATCATGTTTCTATTGTGGAAAATGTCGTTTCACTAGGTTTTTTTACGTGGGTTAGGTCACTGCACATCCAAATAAGTTCCCTTAACAACCCACAGACCGTCAGTCTCCATAGGATAACATGGGAAAACTCCACCACCCCTACCTGGTGGGGCCCAAATATATTTTCATCTTTCTAAAACTGCTTTTCCAGCTGTTTCACCCGTCCCGACATCGACATATGTAGACATAGACATATGTAGACATAGACATATGCCATTATAACCAGTTTTGCTTTCCATGTAAACAAGCATGCAATATGAAAGTCTGGGATTGTGGAGAACACTAAATGGTCTACTGAATAAGCATGTAGTCGAACCTTTAAATGAAAAACACTCATTAATAATCGAAAAAATGTAACCGCTAATGAAGTTTACTTTCGACCATCAAAACTTGTTTATCGCCCTGTAACTCCGTGATGAAAGGAAATAACAGGGAGATATTTGGCTGATAGTAGGAGGTTAACATGCTCTATGTTTTGACCTAATGAGGAAGTCTGCGTTTCAATCGTCCCGGCTCTCCCCTACTCTCATGTCTCTGCATTGAAGCCAGGAAGCAATGAGCGTAGTTTAGTTAACGACTGGAAGCAGGGGGAATCAGCTAGCCTTCTGAGTCTCCAGAGTTTAAAAATGTGACTACCAGCACCTCTAAAGCTCCAAAATAGTTAAAGCACTTAACTCTACCAACATAGCAATTTATGCTTTTGTTGCAAATCCCTGCTGACAGGTCCAAAAATCAGCAGAGAGGACCACATACTGTACTTTTGGCCATGTGTTCGGTTGAACCAGAAGTGGTTTTGGTTCCCTTTTGATGGCCGTCTCAAAGCTCTTATGTGGATCACAGCACCTTGCTTGCGCCCTAGATTGGTTCACCTATTGGTCCCTATTGGCCAAAAGCTGCTGCCCTTTCCTGATCTCTGAGGAGACGGAGTGAGGAGGGAGGATGGATCTAAAGCTACCGAGACTTTGGGGGCCTGAGACCGACACAAGACCAAGACTTTGGGGGGTTGAGGCCGAGGTTTTGGGGGGTTGAGACCGACACAAGACCAAGACTTTGGGGGGTTGAGACCGACACAAGACCAAGACTTTGGGGGGGGTTGAGGCCGAGGTTTTTGGGGGGGGTTGAGACCAACACAAGAACAAGACTTTGGGGGGGGTTGAGGCCGAGGTTTTGGGGGTGTTGAGGCCGAGACTTTGGGGGGGGTTGAGACCGACACAAGACCAAGACTTTGGGGGGGGTTGAGACCGACACAAGACCAAGACTTTGGGGGGGGTTGAGGCCGAGGTTTTGGGGGGGGTTGAGACCGACACAAGAACAAGACTTTGGGGGGGGTTGAGGCCGAGGTTTTGGGGTGTTGAGGCCGAGGTTTTGGGGGCCTGAGACCGACACAAGACCAAGACTTTGGGGGGTTGAGGCCGAGGTTTTGGGGGGTTGAGACCGACACAAGACCAAGACTTTGGGGGGTTGAGGCCGAGACTTTGGGGAGTTGAGACCGACACAAGACCAAGACTTTGGGGGGTTGAGGCCGAGACTTTGGGGGGTTGAGACCGACACAAGACCAAGACTTTGGGGGGTTGAGACCGACACAAGACCAAGACTTTGGGGGGTTGAGGCCGAGGTTTTGGGGTGTTGAGGCCGAGACTTTGGGGGGTTGAGACCGACACAAGACCAAGACTTTGGGGAGTTGAGACCGACACAAGACCAAGACTTTGGGGGGTTGAGGCCGAGGTTTTGGGGTGTTGAGGCCGAGGTTTTGGGGGGTTGAGACCGACACAAGACCAAGACTTTGGGGGGTTGAGGCCGAGGCTTTGGGGGGGGTTGAGGCCGAGGTTTTGGGGGGTTGAGACAGACACAAGAAACAAGACTTTGGGGGGTTGAAGCCGAGACTTTGGGGGGGGTTGAGACCAAGGTTTTGGGGGGTTGAGACCGACACAAGAACAAGACTTTGGGGGGTTGAAACCAAGACTTTAGGGGGTTGAGACTGAGACTTTGGGGGGTTGAGACCAAGACTTTAGGGGGGTTGAGACCGAGACTTTGGAGGGTTGAGACAGAGA
>JABUOV010000069.1:105000-115000 GCA_025617405.1 Perca schrenkii
AAGCTCAACACACAGGGAGAAAAGAGGAGCTGCAGCAATGGGCAGTACATGTTTCTGTTAAAGAATCTGTCAGAGACTTTAGTTTACGTTGGTTTTAACTGTTAGTTTTATTCAGTGAAAACATATTTTTTTATTGGCACTTTTTTTGTCACATCCGCAGTTATAATTAAGAGTCAATTCTTACAAAATGAGAAACTTAAAACAACAAATTAAAGCAGCTTTAACTGCAGCTCAGCCTGAATAGCAAAGACTGTGAGAGAAGTTTAAACATTTAAAGAAATCACACTTCTGCCACTGATCATTTTAAAATCTCTACATTAAAACTTCCACAACCACAAATCAGCGACCGTATTTCACCCGACATTTAAGATTCAAATTCTCAGTTTTTATAAAGAAATCATTTGGATTTGGTGATAAAAAGACGACCGAAACGCAGAGTTTACAGACAAGAAGAGTCTTAAATCACAAGAGATCCCACTACTTTTTTTTGGGGGGGGGTTGTTGAGATCTCCAACTATCTAGAGAGGTCCCGGGACACGTCTGCGTGGATCGAAAAGAGACAAATAACTCAAAAACAAAAAAAGAGACTAAAATGTTTTTAAAAAAGCGACAAAATCCCTGAAATAAATCCAGCAAAAGACGTCCTAAATACCTTCAATAAAAGGCAATAAAAACTCTGAAAGAAGCAACGAAACTCCAATAAAGTGACAAAAACATCTGAAAAAAAAAAGACACAAAACCTTAAAAAAGCAAAAAAATAACCTTAAAAAAATGTTAAAACTCCAAAAAGTGTAAACTAAATAAAAACTTTAAAAAAAAGTGTCAAAAATTTCAATAAAAAAAGTCAAATGCTGAAAGGATTGATAGTGGAAAATAACGAAAAAAAAAAAAAAAACGTCAAAAACGCCAACAACGCATTTAAATGAAATATTATTTAATACGATGGCAGCCTTCGGGCTACTGGGTTGTTATTTACTCGCCTGACATGGGCCTTTGGGCAACGCTGATTGGGCCTTTCGGAGACGCCGATTGGGCCTTTTGGAGATGCCGATTGGGCCATTTGGCAACGATGATTGGGCCTTTTGGAGATGCCGCTTGGGCCTTTTGGAGATGCCAATTGGGCCTTTTGGAGACACCGATTGGGCCTTTTGGCAACGATGATTGGGCCTTTTGGAGACGCCGATTGGGCCATTCGGAGACGCCGATTGGGTCATTTGGAGACGCCGATTGGGCCATTCGGAGACGCCGATTGGGCCATTTGGCAGCAATGATTGGGCCTTTTGGAGATGCCGATTGGGCCTTTTGGAGACGCCGATTTGGCCTTTTGGAGACGCCGATTGGGCCATTTGGCAACGATGATTGGGCCTTTTGGAGACGGCGATTGGGCCTTTTGGAGACGCCGATTGGGTCATTTGGAGATGCAGATTGGGCCTTTTGGAGATGCCGATTGGGCCATTTGGAGATGCCGATTGGGCCATTTGGCAACGATGATTGAGCCTTTTGGAGATGCCGATTGGGCCTTTTGGAGATGCCAATTGGGCCTTTTGGAGACGGCGATTGGGCCTTTTGGAGACGCCGATTGGGTCATTTGGAGACGCCGATTGGGCCATTTGGCAACGATGATTGGGCCTTTTGGAGATGCCGATTGGGCCTTTTGGAGACGCCGATTGGGCCATTTGGCAACGATGATTGGGCCTTTTGGAGACGCCGATTGGGCCTTTTGGAGATGCCGATTGGGCCATTTGGCAACAATGATTGGGCCTTTTGGAGACGCCGATTGGGCCATTTGGCAACGATGATTGGGCCTTTTGGAGATGCCGATTGGGCCTTTTGGAGACGCTGATTGGGCCTTTTGGAGATGCCGATTGGGCCTTTTGGAGACGCTGATTGGGCCTTTTGGAGACGCCGATTGGGCCTTTTGGCAACGATGATTGGGCCTTTTGGAGACGCCGATTGGGCCTTTTGGAGACGCCGATTGGGCCATTTGGCGACGATGATTGGGCCTTCGAGAGACGCTGATTGGGCCTTTCGGAGACGCTATAAATGATTAGGCCTTTTAGAGACGCTGATTGGGCCTTTTGGAGACACTGATTGGGCCTTTTGGAGACAATGATTGGGCCTTTTGGAGTCACTGATTGGGACTTTTGGAGACAATGATTGGGCCTTTTGGAGACACTGATTGGGCTTTCGGGCGATGCTGATTGGGCCTTTTGGCGATGCTGATTGGGCCATTTGGCAACGATGATTGGGCCTTTTGGAGACGCCGATTGGGCCTTTTGGAGACGCCGATTGGGCCATTTGGCGACGATGATTGGGCCTTCGAGAGACGCTGATTGGGCCTTTCGGAGACGCTATAAATGATTAGGCCTTTTAGAGACGCTGATTGGGCCTTTTGGAGACACTGATTGGGCCTTTTGGAGACAATGATTGGGCCTTTTGGAGTCACTGATTGGGACTTTTGGAGACAATGATTGGGCCTTTTGGAGACACTGATTGGGCTTTCGGGCGATGCTGATTGGGCCTTTTGGCGATGCTGATTGGGCCTTTTGGAGATGCCGATTGCGCCTTTTGGAGACGCTGATTGGGCCTTTTGGAGACGCCGATTGGGCCTTTTGGCAACGATGATTGGGCCTTTTGGAGACGCCGATTGGGCCTTTTGGAGACGCCGATTGGGCCATTTGGCGACGATGATTGGGCCTTCGAGAGACGCTGATTGGGCCTTTCGGAGACGCTATAAATGATTAGGCCTTTTAGAGACGCTGATTGGGCCTTTTGGAGACACTGATTGGGCCTTTTGGAGACAATGATTGGGCCTTTTGGAGTCACTGATTGGGACTTTTGGAGACAATGATTGGGCCTTTTGGAGACACTGATTGGGCTTTCGGGCGATGCTGATTGGGCCTTTTGGCGATGCTGATTGGGCCATTTGGCAACGATGATTGGGCCTTTTGGAGATGCCGATTGGGCCTTTTGGAGACGCTGATTGGGCCTTTTGGAGATGCCGATTGGGCCTTTTGGAGACGCCGATTGGGCCTTTTGGCAACGATGATTGGGCCTTTTGGAGACGCCGATTGGGCCTTTTGGAGATGCCGATTGGGCCATTTGGCAACGATGATTGGGCCTTTTGGGAGACGCCGATTGGGCCATTTGGCAGATGATTGGGGCCTTTTGGAGCTGATTGGGCCTTTTGGAGATGCCGATTGGGCCTTTTGGATGGGACGCTTTTGGGGGCCGATTGGGCCTTTTGGAGATGCCGATTGGGCCTTTTGGAGACGCTGATTGGGCCTTTTGGAGACGCCGATTGGGCCTTTTGGAGACGCCGATTGGGCCATTTGGCGACGATGATTGGGCCTTCGAGAGACGCTGATTGGGCCTTTCGGAGACGCTATAAATGATTAGGCCTTTTGGAGACGCTGATTGGGCCTTTTGGAGACACTGATTGGGCCTTTTGGAGACAATGATTGGGCCTTTTGGAGTCACTGATTGGGACTTTTGGAGACACTGATTGGGCCTTTTGGAGACACTGATTGGGACTTTCGGGCGATGCTGATTGGGCCTTTTGGCGATGCTGATTGGGCCATTTGGCAACGATGATTGGGCCTTTTGGAGATGCCGATTGGGCCTTTTGGAGACGCTGATTGGGCCTTTTGGAGATGCCGATTGGGCCTTTTGGAGACGCCGATTGGGCCTTTTGGCAACGATGATTGGGCCTTTTGGAGACGCCGATTGGGCCTTTTGGAGATGCCGATTGGGCCATTTGGCAACGATGATTGGGCCTTTGGGAGACGCCGATTGGGCCATTTGGCAACGATGATTGGGCCTTTTGGAGATGCCGATTGGGCCTTTTGGAGACGCTGATTGGGCCTTTTGGAGATGCCGATTGGGCCTTTTTGGAGACGCTGATTGGGCCTTTTGGAGACGCCGATTGGGCCTTTTGGCAACGATGATTGGGCCTTTTGGAGACGCCCGATTGGGCCTTTTGGAGACGCCGATTGGGCCATTTGGCGACGATGATTGGGCCTTCGAGAGACGCTGATTGGGCCTTTCGGAGACGCTATAAATGATTAGGCCTTTTAGAGACGCTGATTGGGCCTTTTGGAGACACTGTTTGGGCCTTTTGGAGACAATGATTGGGCCTTTTGGAGTCACTGATTGGGACTTTTGGAGACACTGATTGGGCTTTCGGGCGATGCTGATTGGGCCTTTTGGCGATGCTGATTGGGCCTTTTGGCGATGCCAATTTGGTCTTTTGGCAACGCTGATTGGGCCTTCGGGAGACGCTGATTGTTTAACGCTGCTCATTTGTCTGCAGCTCATTCTGTTAAAAACATCCTGAAGAAATCGGATCGCCAACTTTTAAATATTGAAGCGTAATTATTTGTTGAGTGTATCGTTACATCGCTACTAAAAACGCTTCACTTAAACCAAGGGCAATCTCGAACTATCTCAGGAAGTCCCAGAACATGTCTGCACGGATCGAGAAAAGAGACCAAAACTTCGGAAAAAAATTATTGAAAGAAATAAAAAACAATGTCAAAAAGGCAACAAAAACCCCAAAAGAAGAAAAAATACGTCGGAGAATTTTTTTTTTCTCCAAAAAGTGGCCAAAAATGTCAGAAAAAGCCCAGTTTTGATTATTGGGGGGATCTCTTGTTATTGAAGAATCTACATGTCTGTGTCTCAAGCTGCACACAGACAGACAGACAGACAGACAGACAGACAGAGACAGACAGAGACAGACAGACTTATCCTCCTGCAGATTATGCTGATTTTATCGTAAATGTTTCTCGCTAATAAAGCACAAATCTTCCACCAAAACATCTGATTTATAAAACACCAAACACCAACCACCAGCAGCAGCCAATCAGCTCCTTCCACAAACAGCTAAACCCTCCAATTAGCAGCCAGGAAACCCCCACCCCACCCCTCACCCCCCCCACCACGCACCCGCAGCCCCGTCCGTCCGCCCGCTTCAGACGCACCAAGCCAAAAACCAAACGCACCCAGACCAGAGGAAGTGGGAAGCCACCCAACAGACCGAGAGAGAGAGAGAGACAGAAAGAGAGAGCGAGAGAGAGAGCGCGAGGGAGAGCGAGAGGAATGAACAGTTATTTAAAAAGACGTTCCTCCACTCGGTAACGGACGGAGGGACTGCTGCTTCAAAAAAGCCCTGCGGAGACAGAAACACAGACAGGTTAACACACAGACAGCCTGTCAGACAGACAGGTTAACACACAGACAGCCTGTCAGACAGACAGGTTAATATAAACTCTGTATGTATGCTGTTTGTCTGATATTTTTGCTGCTGCAAATTCCCATTTTTTTTGGGATCAATAAAAAATAAAATCTATCTAAATCTATCTAATCTTAACACACAGACAGCCTGTCAGACAGACAGGTTAACACACAGACAGCCTGTCAGACAGACAGGTTAACACACAGACAGCTTGTCAGACAGACACATTAACACACAGACAGCCTGTCAGACAGACACGTTAACACACAGACAGCCTGTCAGACAGACAGGTTAACACACAGACAGCCTGTCAGACAGACAGGTTAACACACAGACAGCTTGTCAGACAGACACATTAACACACAGACAGCCTGTCAGACAGACAGGTTAACACACAGACAGCCTGTCAGACAGACAGGTTAACACACAGACAGCCTGTCAGACAGACACATTAACACACAGACAGCCTGTCAGACAGACACATTAACACACAGACAGCCTGTCAGACAGACAGGTTAACACACAGACAGCCCGTCTGACAGACAGGTTAACACACAGACAGGCTGTCAGACAGACACATTAACACACAGACAGGCTGTCAGACAGACACATTAACACACAGACAGCCTGTCAGACAGACACATTAACACACAGACAGCCTGTCTGACAGACAGGTTAACACACAGACAGCCTGTCAGACAGACAGGTTAACACACAGACAGCCTGTCAGACAGACAGGTTAACACACAGACAGCCTGTCTGACAGACAGGTTAACACACAGACAGCCTGTCAGACAGACACGTTAACACACAGACAGCCTGTCAGACAGACACATTAACACACAGACAGCCTGTCAGACAGACAGGTTAACACACAGACAGCTTGTCAGACAGACACATTAACACACAGACAGCCTGTCAGACAGACAGGTTAACACACAGACAGCCTGTCAGACAGACAGGTTAACACACAGACAGCCTGTCAGACAGACACATTAACACACAGACAGCCTGTCAGACAGACACATTAACACACAGACAGCCTGTCAGACAGACAGGTTAACACACAGACAGCCTGTCAGACAGACACATTAACACACAGACAGCCTGTCAGACAGACAGGTTAACACACAGACAGCCTGTCAGACAGCTCAAAGTACAAAATACACACAAGGCAAGACTCACACGAGGTACTCAGAGGTACTTTCAGATACCTAAAGAGAGATACTCTGATGGAAACACACCCAAAATATTACAATAGGGAGAAAGACACTTTTACAGGAATGTAGATAAGCCTACTCTTAAATAAACTGGCAGACCAAGAGAGAGAGGGAGGGAGGGAGAGAGGGAGGGAGAGAGAGAGTCACTAATTGCTCACAGCTTATGTGTGTTTACAGGCCTCTCTCTCTCTTCTTCCAACATGACAGATGGTCACTTTCAGAAGTTGTATGACTCAGCTCAGAGCCACACACACACACACACACACACAGACACACCACACAGACATATACACATACAAACACACACACACACACACATATATATATATATATATATACACACACACACGCACACACACTTTTAACAATAGGCTATTAATAAAATACAGAATATATGAAATAAATGGATAAATATGTAAATAAAAATACAAGTCAAACTTTTGACGTATGAAAAGTAGTTTCTCGTCTTATTAAGAACTTTAGTTCAAACTGAAACGTAACAAGAAAAACATAAAGGGGCGTCTAAATGATCTAAATGTTGTTGCAACGCTGGAAACGGTCCAGACACACATGTGTACCAGAGACATTGTTATGCAGGTTATAACTGGGTACCGAGAGTTTGGGCCTCATGTTGCTGTGCAGTAAGTTTATTTTTTCAGTGACATTCGTAGCGTTGAACTCCCGACTGTTAGGGCAGCCTCAGAGTGGGAAGCTGCTGCAAAGCTACGCCAAGCCCTTTTTCCTGTTTCCTCTGAAGATCTTTATTTTTTTTTGCCATTTCAGACCTTAGTTTTCATGGGCAGGTGAAGACATGAAAGGGGGGATAGAGAGAGAGACAGGAGGAGAGAGAGGGGGAGACAGATGGAGAGAGAGAGAGAGAGGGGGAGACAAATGGAGAGAGAGAGAGAGAGGAGAGAGAGAGGGGGAGACAGATGGAGAGAGAGAGAGAGAGGAGAGAGAGAGGGGGAGACAGAGGGAGAGAGAGAGAGAGAGGAGAGAGAGGGGGAGACAGATGGAGAGAGAGAGAGAGAGGAGAGAGAGAGGGGGAGAGAGAGCAAAAGGGAGAGAGAGCGAAAGGGAGAGAGAAGACAGATGGAGAGAGAGAGAGAGAGGAGAGAGAGGGGGAGAGAGAGCAAAAGGGAGAGAGAGAGGGAAAGAGAAGACAGAGGGAGAGAGAAGACAGAGGGAGAGAGAGAGAGAGGGAGAGAGAAGACAGAGAAGGAGATAGAGGGAGAGAGAGAGAGAGAAAGGGAGAGAGAGAGAGGGAGAGAGAAGACAGAGGGAGAGAGAAGACAGAGGGAGAGAGAGAGAAAAGGGGAGAGAGAGAGAGAAAGGGGGAGAGAAGACAGAGAAGGAGATAGAGGGAGAGAGAGAGAAAGGGAGAGAGAGAGAGGGAGAGAGAAGACAGAGAAGGAGATAGAGGGAGAGAGAGAGAGAGAAAGGGAGAGAGAGAGGGAGAGAGAAGACAGAGGGAGAGAGAAGACAGAGGGAGAGGGAGAGAAAAGGGGAGAGAGAGAGAGAAAGGGGGAGAGAGGGGGGGAGAGAGAGAGAAAGACATGCAGACAAGCCGCTGTGTCGAGGAGTAAACCTCTATATATGTATGTGCGCCTGCTCTACCAACTGAGCTAACCCGGCCACCTGCCATCTTCAAAGGGAGTGTGTGCGTGTGTGTGTGTGTATGCATGTGTATGCGTGTGTGTGCATGTGCGTGTGTGTATGCGTGCTCGCATGTGTGTGTATGCATGTGTGTATGCATGAGTGTGTGTGTGTGTGCATGTGCGTGTGTGTATACATGTGTGTATGCGTGTGTGTATGCGTGCATGCATGCATATGCGTGTGTGTATGTATGTGTGCGTGTATGCGAGTGTGTGCTTATGCGTGTGTATATGCATGTGTGTGTATACGTGCATGCATGTGTATGCATGTATGCATGTGTGTGCGCGTGTCTATGTGTGTGTGTGCGCATGTGTGTATGCGTGTGTGTATGCGTGTGTGTATATGTGCATGCATGTGCATGAGTGTATGCATGTGTGTGCGTATGCTTGTGTGTATGCATGAGTGTGTGTGTGTGTGTGTGTGTATATATGTGTGTGTGTGTGTGTGTGCATACGTATGTTACTGACCTTTGGCCTGCTCCAGGTCAGTCTTCAGCTCCTGTTCTGATTGGTTGGGAGGTCTGTAGGGCGGGGGCTGTCTCAGAGTGGGCGGGGCTGCCCCTGCTGTCTGCAGACATGGAAACATAAGAACAAAGCTGGAGACTTAATGTTGCAGATATACACACAGATATACACACACTGAGAGTTACCCTGATACACACACCGAGAGTTACCCTGATACACACACACACCGAGAGTTACCCTGATACACACACTGAGAGTTACCCTGATACACACACTGAGAGTTACCCTGATACACACACTGAGAGTTACCCTGATACACACACCGAGAGTTACCCTGACACATACACACCGAGAGTTACCCTGATACACACACACACCGAGAGTTACCCTGATACACACACACACCGAGAGTTACCCTGATACACACTGAGAGTTACCCTGATACATACACAGTGTTACCCTGATACACACACTGAGAGTTACCCTGATACACACACACCGAGAGTTACCCTGATACACACACCGAGAGTTACCCTGATACACACACCGAGAGTTACCCTGATACACACACCGAGAGTTACCCTGATACACACACCGAGAGTTACCCTGATACACACACCGAGAGTTACCCTGATACACACACACCGAGAGTTACCCTGATACACACACACCGAGAGTTACCCTGATACACACACCGAGAGTTACCCTGATACACACACCGAGAGTTACCCTGATACACACACCGAGAGTTACCCTGATACACACTGAGAGTTACCCTGATACATACACAGTGTTACCCTGATACACACACTGAGAGTTACCCTGATACACACACCGAGAGTTACCCTGATACACACACCGAGAGTTACCCTGATACACACTGAGAGTTACCCTGATACACACACCGAGAGTTACCCTGATACACACTGAGAGTTACCCTGATACACACACCGAGAGTTACCCTGATACACACACACACCGAGAGTTACCCTGATACACACACCGAGAGTTACCCTGATACACACACCGAGAGTTACCCTGATACACACACACCGAGAGTTACCCTGATACACACAGAGTTACCCTGATACACACCGAGAGTTACCCTGATACACACACTGAGAGTTACCCTGATACACACACACCGAGAGTTACCCTGATACACACACTGAGAGTTACCCTGATACACACCGAGAGTTACCCTGATACACACACTGAGAGTTACCCTGATACACACACACCGAGAGTTACCCTGATACACACACACGAGAGTTACCCTGATACACACACACCGAGAGTTACCCTGATACACACACACCGAGAGTTACCCTGATACACACACCGAGAGTTACCCTGATACACACACACCGAGAGTTACCCTGATACACACACAGTGTTACCCTGATACACACACTGAGAGTTAC